>JARKIC010002884.1:0-43686 GCA_029378375.1 Mycena olivaceomarginata
ATTCCATCAGTTGCCATCGACTCAGAGTCGCGGGTTTTATTCAATTGGAACTCAACTGCATGGTGCTTTGTCGCGGAAATCCTATTATATACCTCCTGAAATACGACCCAACTCTTCAAAAACAAATTTATCCTCAAAGGAATCCGTAGACTCAACACAAAGTCGCGGCCATCACCCATTGATCGCATTATCATATGGCTGATCCAGAGATCAAGCACCTCTTGACAGTGATGCAGTTACATCATACATCAGGCAATTACTATATCGGGGAGGGACATCATTTCGCCGTGACTGTATAGCCGATGCCGGATCGACACGGATCACGACAACTCTTGCTTCTTCCACTCTCCGCACCTTTGGCAGGCGTAGGACTAGTCGAAACCTTCTGTATTCTGACTCAAATCGCACCCCGAGGCGGACTTGAAGGGATCGAAATCTGCGTCAAGCATCGCCACGTTTCCTGGGATTATGTCCTTGAGCTACAGCTTCGCGTCCTCGGTGGCTTGCATCAACTCGTCGCCACAACTAGGAAGACCTTACTCTTTGCGGCATTCCTCCCGAGTTGAAAGATGGACACTGCTCTCCTAGAGCAACAGGTCATGCGTTGGGTTAGTTGTTTTAATGTCGAACCTCACGCTTCTGAGTCGCTCCTGACTCGAACTAGTCTGCAGGCCCTGCTACATGACCGCCATACGTGCGTCCCAAGTACGCGATGTGGACACTGAATTCATTATCCAGCCACTTTCTTCCTTCTTAACGAGTTAGCAGCGCAAGAACGACACTCGCGCCTCTCTGGTTCATCTTCACCTCCTTTGACCCCTTGCAAGACGGCGCGCTTCTCCTTCACCACTGCCGCTGACGCTGCATCCGGCGTATCTCCCTCCCCATCCCAAACATGTAACGCTTGCTGAGACGTGTAGGCTGGTACAGTCACGCTCGTCCTTGCCCTCCCCGCGGTCTGCCCCTTCCACAACGACGCGTTCCTTCGACGCCGACACCGAGATCCTCCTGCTCCAATCCCCAACGTCATTGTGCATTGCATCCTCGGCTTCTTCGCGTACCCAGGCGACCCTCTGCCTATCACTTCGACATCACTCACCTCCCATCCCCATCCCCATCCCCATTCGTCGTGGGGTACGGTGCAGCGTATGAGGATCCACGACAGGAGTGGCAGGGGCGGAGGAGGCGTACCAATCGCATCGTACTCAGCGGGTACCGGCACGGGTGCAGGCATGCGCCTGCGTCTGCCCGGGTCGGATGAGGTCGGGTGCGGATGGTGGGTGCGAGAAGAAAATCCCTTGCGGCACGTGGAACGGGTGGCTCGGGACGCTGGTACGTTCCTCGCTCGGATGCCTTGCTCGACTCGACTTGGGACTAATGGATGTGCTACAGTATCCACACGCTGCGGCTCTCCGCCTCCTCTGCGACTTCAGCTACAGCTCGGTCCATTACACCGAATGGATGGACGCGGTACCTGCGGCGCGGCTTCATCACAGCGTGCCCTTCCTTCGAGTGCCTGCCCGATTGCCTCCACCCAACTCCCGCCCAATCCCCGACCCTCAACGGCTGTGTCCGTGCCTACACTGCGTCGGCGGTCTCGCCTCTCCACCTTCCTCCCTCTTTCTTTCGTGTCTCATGCTGCGCCGGCCGTCTTTCGCATCCGCGTTGTCGTGCTCGGTCTCGCTGCGCCGCCTTCTGGCGACCCTCACCCTCAAGTCCCACTCTGCGCTTTGCATCTCGACCTGCCTCGATCGTACACCTTTCTTTTCCGCTCCACCCGGCTGTCTCATCACAAAGCCCCGCGAGGGAGACGATCCGCGCACGATGCGACTCGCCGGGCACGGGACGAGGACGCGGGCACATGGTAGCGCCGATGTGGTGCGACGAGCACTGCGCGGACGCGGGCTGCGTCCACTGTCGGTGCAGGGACGCGCAGGCGATGGCGATGGGGCGCGATGTCGGATGGCGCCACTTCCGAGTCTGGCTTGTGGATCCTGCATTTGGGGGTCGGGATCCGTCCAGGAGCGGGCGGGCGGGCGTGGGGGTGGCAGTGCAGTGCACGCGCTTCTCGTCTGTGGGGGCAGGTGTGCTCGAGAGTCGACGTGTCGCAGGTAGAGCAGCCACGGCACGGGAGAGATTGAGGAAGGGGGGGAGCTGAGAGTATGTGGCAGGGGGGAATCTGTCGGTGGGCCGATGGGGAGCGGCGGGGTGAGGAGGGGCCGATGCTGCTGTGCGCGCTGTCACAGTATATCCCGTGCGCGCGCTGGTGTCGGTGTCCTGGAGGGGAGCGAGACGAAAAAGCGCCGTAGGGAGGACGTCGACGCGCGTGGTGGAGAGGCGGACGCGCCGAGATCGCGAGTCGACCGTGCGCGCTGCTGGAAGGAGGTGGAAATGGAGCTTGCGTTCGGACGGCGGTGCAGGTGGTGCGGCGGAGGTATGTAGGAGTGAGGAGCGCGAGCAGGGGTAGAGTCAAGGGGAGGGGAGAGTTGGCCGGTGTTCGCGCGCCGAAGATGGTTTGTGCGGTGGAGGACGGGTGTGTCCCGCGCGCGCGCGGTGGTGTGTCCCGGGTGCGAGGCGGGAGAGGAAGGAAAGGTGGATGCACGAGGAGGCGCTGCGCTGGAAGGAGACAGAACGAGAGAGGTGTGTCGGGTGTGAATGCGAGAGCGAGTGCGAGCGGGGGTGGTGCAGGCGGGGAGAGGGCTCAGCTGGCGTGGAGGCCGCGGCCGGCGTATGGGGGCTGGAGCTGGAGGGAGGCGCCGAGCGGAGATGGTGGGAGTGCGCCCGCTCCCCGTGCCCTGGTTTCCGTGCGTGGGGCGGGGCAGCTGGCGCTGGGCGCTGGGTGGAGGAGGCGGCGGGCGCGCATGGCGCACTTCTTCCTATCCTTGTCGCGGCTCAGGGATCGAGGGCTCGGGCTTCCCGTGCGTTGCGCTCCAGCTCTCTAGCTTTACGGCACGTCACGGAGAAGGGGAGGGGTGAGACGTGGCGGTGGAGAGAGGATGGGGCGAGACGGCGAGTTGCGAAGACCGAGGATCGTCTTCGAACCGAGCCAACAGGGCGGAGCTCGAATCACGATCACGTGTGATAGCGAGGAGAAATGTTGACGCGACCTCCGGATGCCCAACCCCCCGGTGCGCGATACACACGGCCTTTCATCGAGCCACGCGGCTTAATAACTGCTCCATTTACAGCACACAGATTCAATTCTGTCAACCAAGAAAAAGAACAACCGGGCATCCGGAATCAACCGAGTCGAGTGATCTCCATTTCAACTTCATAGGCTCAGGACAGAGTGGGTATACTTTCTTACTGTATTCTCATCCGCAATCGCAATGAATCCTCGACCCTCTGGGTTGACATTCACCAGTCGTGACGGAGTCAATACTACAAACCAAGTTTCGATTCGGCGGTTGTTTCAGCTGTATTTGGCACACTGCGGAGCTGTGGAAGCAAAGCGTATAGAGCTGTCGTCTCATTGCGATTTCAGGTTTAAAATCGAACTGGACCGCCCCTCCCTGAACCGGTAATAAAGCTCTCTTTTGGACGGCGGATGTTCCCCTCTCCCCACTTCTCTTCTCTCTCCTCTGTCGGGTCGACATTCTTTATTTCATCCAGTGGACGCCCTCTTGCAATGTCTATTTATGCCCTCGTTGATGTACACATCTTGTCGTGTCCTCGTTTTTCTCCTTCGTTCGTGTTTTGGGTAACTTTAAGGGTCTCGCGATCGTCACTCCGCACCTAGCAAATTTTCACGCAAGCAGGCGTTCCTCATTGGCATCAAGGCCACTGATCTCGATGGAACCCACCAAGATGTGCAACGGTTCCGAACCCTCGTCGGTATGTGGCCTATGCCGTTTTACTTTGGTCCTCGAGCTGATCTCGGCGGGCAGATAAATTTGGGTTCCAGAGTGGGCGACATTATCATGATTCTCGACAACGGAGTCGATACACAGCCTACGAAACTCAATATTGTGAGAGCTGAAGAAAATCCTCGAATAATAATTTGAACGGTACCCCAGATGGCAGCACTGAAAAAACCTTCCTAGGTGGACAACGTCCGGGAGATCGGTTTGTCTTTGTATGTGGCGTAAATTCTTTCGGTCACCAACTGAAGATGCGGGCCACGCAAAAGCAAGCTGTTTGTGTTGACGCGATCGGGATGGCAATGGAGTGGTATATTCCTTTCGCCTTGGTTACCTGACTATGCAATTGACACAAAGCTATCATAATATGCGATGATTCAAAGCTACACGACTATCTTGGACGATGTCAGGACTGTCAGCCTGAATCATCGCGAAAATCCGTCCTTATCTTCAATGCTTTACACCCTAGGTTCTCAACAATATCTCGTGAAGCCTCTGGCCCCGGGCTGCCAGTTTAGTCGTGGCGTGATCCGTGTTCGTCTTTTTGGGACATAATTATAGTATCTCAGGCCCAGCAGACCAAGTTCAACCGGTATCAAGGCCGCTAGTCCTCAAGAAGTACGCCTCCGTGCCTGTGATGCTGTCCGCTTGCGGCAGCTCTGTCCGCACCTCCACACTCATCCAATAGCTCCTATTTCTGCTCTGGGGAAGGACGGCTGCCGTTATGGTCAAGTTGAAAAGTCCAACCAAAATCACATCATCTGCATCGCTTCCCGCCCGATACTCCACGCCGCCTAATTGGGAAGAACCTGTTCAATCTACAGTGATCGATATATTGTCTGTCTGCTCACGTATACATACTTGCGTACTGACTATAACTACTGACAAGCGTACCTAAATTCAACAAAAGGAAATAAATAAGTCATGCTCAAATTACAACGACTTCGACATTCCGATTACGATGAAGCTTCAACTGCACGGGGTTCAGTTTCCGTTGGCGTAACAGGGCGTGTCCCCGCCCGCAACTTCAACTCTTTGAATCCGGTCTCAGAGCGCAAGGTTGGGGGACGCCGATAGCGCTTCTTGGCTGGCGGAAGCTGCTTGGATCCAACCAAAGTGTTGACGGCGCTGACGACCGCCCGAAGCTTGGACGTGGCGACATCGGAGGAGATCCCGAACACCCCATATGCTGCCGACACCCGACTTCGACGGAGATTCGGTGGAGAGGTGCATTCGACACAGCTGCAGGTGCTGGATCCGACGGCGTGGGCATCAAACTCTCCGGCGACGGCGTCGATACCGAGGCTCGAGTGGAGGGCGTCGATGACGGCGAGACGGGGGTGGCGCCGTTGCCTTGGATGAAGGCGCACGGAGCCATCTACGGACAGCTGACCTTCCAACGCGCAGTGGAGTCGCAGCCTGGTCTTCGGAGGATCCAGAAAAAGTCATCATGTCGTCGTAGTAGTCGGACATGTGGCGAGGAATAGCCGTCCGACGTCGAAGGGAAGAGACGATAGGACTGGAGATGGAGGCGCCCGAGCGGCTTAGACCCGAATAATGTACGTCTTCTTGAACGTCTCAGTGATCAACGAGACGGTCATCTCCTTGCCCGACTTCTCCGCCAGCATCTGTACGACACCGTAGAACGACACCTGCATTCGGCGGGGCATCTCCAGCTTCAGGTTCTGCTTGATGATGTGCGCCGCACCGGCTTTACCGCTCTGGCTGCTGACGCGGATGAGATCGTCGTAACCGTAGCCCAGGTCCTTGGGATCGAGGGGGATGTACGGCATCGACCACGACTTGATGCCTTCACCAGAAACGCTCGACGGAGAGCCATCGCCTCTCCTGGGCATCGAGACCTTTCTTGATAGCGTCCTGGTGAGTTCCGGCGAAGGCAGAGAAGACGAGGCTTCCGGCGTAGGGGTAACCGGGTGGGGAACGGTCATGTCGTTGACGCGGCACACGACGCCGACGATCTCGGAGAGGTTGGAGAAATCGAGGTTGGGCGAGACGCCCTGGGAGTAAACGTTGAGGGCCAGAGTGATGAGATCGACATTGCCCGTGCGTTCTCCGTTCCCCAAGAGACATCTAGACGTAGGGTCAATAAGGGGAGAGAAATTGAGTTCAACGGACTAACCCTTCGACTCGATCTACCACCAGCGAGAAGACGCGAGTTCTGTGGCAACCGACGGCAGTACCTATCAAAACGGATCAATAAGACGGCGACCAAGACTCTACGCTCTGATCTTACCTCTGTCGTTGTGCGTGTGAAGACTGAGTAAGACGCTGTCCCGCTGGTTATATGGTTCCGAAGTACTCTACCTGTTTGATAGATGAGAACACAGCGAGACCGGTCGAATAAGGTCGCATACCTGATCGGCGTAATGATTGCTGGGCGCACATTCGACGGTCGCGGCGAGGTTGAAGATGACTTGTCATCGGGCGTAGCGTTCCCCCAGGCTTTCGAGAACCCGATTTCCAAGTTCAACCGCAATTCCGGTTCGGTCTGGGAAAAGTCCTCTAAACATAGTTGAGGGTGAATTTGGCTCCTACAAGAAATCGCAAATGTATCAGTTAGCAGGACATATACAAGAATAAGCGAATACGAACGAACCTGATCGAGCCGTCTCTTCTTCGGTCAAAGAGCGAACCAGGCGGACCGCATTCAAGGTAAGTTCTATGGTTTGTTCCTTGGTATTACGGAAGACGACCTCGCGAAAAACGGGAGAGACAGCGTTGTAGAGATGAATAATCGCGTGTTTTGCACCCGCCAATGACGCGACGGATTTTTAATCAAATCGGGACGTGGCGGGAGTGATCACCTAGATATATTCTGAGTATCGATGTCAAGAAAAAAAATCAGTATCTTTATACCTGCAGGGCGACACCGTCGGGGACCTCGTTGTTCTCGATGAGAGAGCGGACAAATTGATATTCGAGGTCAGAGGCAGAGGGCTAGGTCGATGCATCAGTCAAGATAAAGGAGGCACACAGAAAGACTCACATATGCGACTTCAATCTCCTTGAAGCCGATCTGCAACAGGACTCTGCAACGCAAGTTAGACCGAAATACAAGAGGATCAACGAGCCGCCAACTTAAAGAGCTCTAGTTTTGTAGCATTACTCATAGGATTCACAAGGGCCTGGTTGCCGTCGCGGGAGGTCAGTTGAAAGCCAGCGCGGCGCAGAGGTGGTGCGTTTGTTCGGCCATTGACGGACATATCCTGAGGGAAACGGCACTTCACGATATGGTACGTATTTGGTGGAGGGGTCGGCTCTGGAGTTAAGTCTAATTGTCAGAACAGAGCGATAAGGTTGGTGAAATGAAGGCTGACAGCATAGGCATGTTGAGTGGTTTATTTGAGATTGGTAGGGTAAAAATGGGGCGCTGAAATGTTTTCCAGCTGTTTAAAATGCTATTTCGTGTCTTTCAGCTCCCGGCCACTCCCAGGTTATAGCATGAATTTGGGAAAGTGATCGGTGAGAGCGAAGCAGCCTGTGGAGACAAAGCAAATGACCAAGGGCTGCTGCCACGAATGAACGGTAACTGTTTGTGTTTAAACTCACAACCGTGCCCGACCCTGGTACGGCGGCTTAAGTTGGTGCCGGCGCAATTACACGAGTGCCTATTTTCCCAGTGCGCGTCCCGGCAGCAAATCCACTGACTATAGAACAGTGCTTCTTTGTTCAAGTTTCGCCTCTTACTGGGGCGCTGAAATGTCTTCCAACTGTTTAAATGATGTTTCGTGGCTTCCAACTCCCGGCAACTCCCGGTTATAGCATGAATTCGAGAAAGTGATCGGTGAGAGCGAGGCAGCCTGAGACAAAGCAAACGGCCAAGGGCTAAATCTGCCATGAGTGAACGGTAGTTGCGGAAACTCTCCACCCTGAGATCATGAGGAGCGTGTTTTTTTGCAGAATCTATCAGGAAAGCGACTATGGTGGCTATGACACTATCATCCACTTGGCAGCCAGCCACATCGCTGCAGAGTGTCACAGCTTACACGCAGCCCTTCATTGGTACGGGTCAAGCAGCAAATGATTTTTCAGGGAATAAGTTCACCAACGCGGACAGGAAAGGGTTCCGGAGAAACTCCGTGGGAGCTTCTTTTCTGATAATCTCGCGCAGTATCGGGCTGCAGTTGACTTATCATTCGCTTGGCCTTGGCAGGTCTTTCCTCGATGCTTATTTCGGTGGCCGCCCTTTCCACGGCGGGTGTGAACTGATATCGATGTGAGCGCCGAGGACAAATAGTTTTGACCCCGGATACTAGCTACCAATGTGGAACGAAGCTGTGAATCCTAGAAGACCGACCTGGTTATCTACCGAGTCTACCGAGTGGATTATCCATGTTCGAACTGCAACTTCACGTTCTGGCTACTATTACTCGAACGATTTTCGTCGCTACAATGTCTTTGCCTGCCTCATCTCACAACTCGCCGAGTCCAGTGTCAAATGGGTTTCCCGATGTTTCCATATCACTGAAGTATTTCCTCGCTACAACTTAGCGGCGCGTACAGCAGACCTGGACATTGAGAAAGCCGCCCATATAAACTCTTTAAGCACAAGTCATACTTCTTCGAGCACTGCAATGCATCATCCAGACGCGTCAGAACCTCAACTTGTTGTGTCCTGGGATGGTCCTGAGCAGTGAGGATCATAAGAATCCTCGCAACTGGCCGAATCCTCGCAGATGGACGGTCACGATTGTTGTCAGCTTCTTCACCTTCATGAGGTTGGTCTCCTTAGACCACCGCGACTCAATAGCTGAATCTCTTCAAGTCCCGTCGCGTCCTCCATCTCGTCACCCTCTCTATCTGCTATTTCCGCGGATTTGAACATCTCCAGTGGTTCCGTCCTGGAGAACATGACGCTATCGATCTTCGTTCTGGCATATGCTATCGGTGTAAGTGCCTTCCTCACACAATGAATCTACACTTCCCACAAGCACTCCACAGCCGCTATTTTGGGGTCCGCTGAGTGAGCTCTATGGACGGTTGCTTGTCTTGCAGATATCGAACATCTGGTTTCTTGGTACGAAACTCGTGTGCAGTTGTCTTTCTGGCACTGATTTTTCTTCCCAAGTTTTCAATACGATTTGTGGCTTGCAAAGACGCCGACGCAGCTGCTAGTTTTTCGATTCCTTGCTGGTTTTGGAGGCGCTGCCCCGCAATGCCATCGTCGGCAACATGTGGTCCCCAGACGAACGTCCAATAGCGATGTCATTGTACTCGATAGCTCCACTTGTAGGTCTCAGCTTATTCTCAACGTCCAAGGCCGATGCGTTGAAGGTGGGTCCTTCAACCGGCCCTTTGGTGGGCGGATGGATCGCAGAGAAAAGCAACTGGCATTGGGTCTTTTGGAGTGTCAGCATTGCAGACAGTATACTTCAAATTGCAGCCTTCGTATGTTGCGTTCGCTTTTCGGACAGTAACCGTATTCATTCTCCTATAGCTATTTTTGCGCGAGACATACGCGCCGGTACTCCTCAGACGAAAAGCTCGTTCTGCTCGTAAATTGACCAGGAATCCAAAGCTGTGCTCCGCCTTCGAGGACACAAATCGCTCGTGGACAACTGTGATGAGCCGCGGTATGGTTAAGCCTATTATCTGTCGCGACAGAGCCTGTCGTGCAAGTTTTCGCGCTCTACATGGCCGTGCTCTATGGTGTCCTCTACTGGAGTTTGACTAGTGAGCCATGTTCAACTCCATTTAATCCATATCTTGATTTATCCGCTCTCAGCCTTCGTGAAAGTATTCACGCTCCAGTACGGCGAAGGCCCCGGGATAGCCGGTATTCATTATCTCGCAATTGCTTTAGGCTCCCTGGTGAGATTATTAACTGTGCCGCGGCACATTGCTGAACCGTATACGTCGAACAGTTTGGGGCCAAGTGGCAGCTCGCGTATTGACTCGTTTCTATCTACATCTGAAGGCGAGGTGTCCCTGAGATGAGGTTCGTCATTGGCACTTTTCCACGGTAACCCCCTGGCAAGTTTCTAACTCGTCCATAGACTGCCACCCCTCATGGTCTCCGCGACGACTCTTCCGATTGGCTTGTTGATCTACGGATGGTCCGTCCAAGCCCATGCATTTTGACTTGTGCCAGGTACGGTCCCAGCAGCCGCGGATGGATCCCCGAGGACTTACGAGTCGCATCTTCAGACCTCGGAGTATTCATTTACTCTATTGGAATAAGTATGCATGCCATGCTCTCGCCTTCAACGTATTTTTGAGCCGGAGCACTGCATTCAAAGGCGCCAATTGGACCTGCATCCAAACGTATCTGGTAAGTTTTTCCTGTTTCAGCTCCGTCGTTCGCGGGTCTTATGAGTTCATGCGCAAGGTCGACAGCTACGCAATTCACGCTGCCAGTGCGATCGCCGGAGTATCGTCCTTCAGAGCGTTTGCGGGCTTTGGGTTCCCACTGTTCGCAGATGAGATGTACGCTCAGCTGGGCGACGGTGTGTTCTTGCTTACTTATCAAGTAGTTAAGAACCTCTCTTACATGGCTGTTTCACAGGATGGGGAAACTCTATCATTGCCCTGATTTGCCTTGTGATTGGCTGTCCTGCGCCATTCGTGTTCTATCGATATGGCGCACGACTACGAGCACACAGTAGAGGAAGCTCCGTCGAGTAGAATAGATCAGTGAAGGCACATGTTTGTTTGGGAGAATACGACGCAGGGCCTCCTCGAATCGCACACCGCAATTATTAATATTTCCTATAGGTTGGAAAATGTAATGGAAAATGTTAGTTTCAAAGTGATAGGAAAGGTGGAAGGAAATCACCAGTTTTCTAATCTCGAAAAGGCAAGCGGAAAAGACCATTTTCCGACATCATTTCACAGCCACCGGAAACAATCAGATTCATCTTATTGTGAAATGCGAGCTGAAAGTACAACTTTCCCCTCGTTTGTTACATAAGCTGAATCTTATTGTTTCTGCGCTTGCCCCATGGCTTTCCCTCGCTCCACGGCTTTCCGCTCGGCAGAAACAAGAAGTTTCAGCTTATGTAATAAACAAGGGGAAAGGTGTACTTTCAGCTTTCCTTTCATGGTGAGATGAATCTTATTGTTTCCAGGCTGGGAAATGATGTTGGAAAATGGCCTTTTCCTTGCCTTTTCCACTTGCCTTTTCGAGACTAGAAAACAGGTGATTTCCTTCCACCTTTCCTATCACTTTGAAACTAACATCTTCCATTACATTCTCCAACCTATAGGAAATATTACTAATTGCGGTGTGTCGGCTGTAAGAATCAACATAGGAGTAGCATGATTAACGTGAGAGGGTTCTGCTAATAGACTTGGCAGGTTACTTAAAAAGGAATAAAGATCCGATTCCAGGGGGTCGGACTCAGTTTCCCGAGCCCTTGGAGACTCCACCCAATTCCCGAGTCCCAATCAGCGTCAGGCGGAAACGGGAAATTGCGCTGGCGGACCTGCTGATGCAGCAATGCCATGTCTATCGTTTCCCTGCACTTCCTACTTATCGCGGCTCTCCGGTAAATCCTCCACGTAGGGGAGCACTCGGAATCTGATATCGCCGGAGTCGCTGCATAGCCAGATGACGTCGGATTGTCGTATCCGTCTATCGCTTGTCGAGTCCGTCCAAGAAAGAAGTGGGATCTTCATTCCTTTTTAAATAACCTGCCAAGTCTATAGCTATCGGCAGAACCCTCTCACGTTAAATCCTGTTACTCCTATCTTGATTCTTGCTGAAGCCGATTCGAGGAGGCCCTGCTTCGTATTCTCCCAAACATACATGTGCTTCACTGTGCTGTTCTACTCGACGGAGCTTCCTCTACTGCGTGCTCGTAGTCGTGCGCCATATCGATTGAACACGAATAGCGCAGGACAGCCAATCAGATAGAGTTTCCCCATCCTGTGAAACAGCCATTTAAGAGAGGTTCTGAGCTACTTGATAAGCAAGCGAGCACGCACCGTCGCCCAGCTGAGCATACATTTCATCTGCGAACAGTGGGAACCCAAAGCCCGCAAACGCTGTGATGGACAATACTCCGGCGATCGCTAAGGCTCCAACTATTTAGTTTTCGTTTACGAACCCCCGTAAACGATTCGTAAACATTTGCGAATGTTTATAAACCGTTTAAAACGGAAATAAATTCACACATATATTAGTTCGGTTCAATTGAGGTCGAAGTAGCAAGGTGGGAACCCAGAGTGACTTTGGCCTGAACAAGGGACTTTCCTGGACCTTCATCCATGGCTTCACGAGAATATCTATATTCATAGCATCGAGCACGGAGAAACATGTTTTTCGGTACTTGCAGGGGTGGGAACCGCGGCGGGATCCAATACCCTTCCGCCCTGTCCCCACTGCATTATAATTACGTTCGGGCCGAGCACCACATGGCACTCTGGCGTGCTCACCCCTTATCACCTCACCGTCTTTATAAAATTAAGCATTCGGTGTTCCTGAGCGGGACCGTGCCGTGTAATACTACCTACCTGTCTGTCCGAAGCCTTTTTAAACTTCGCTTTTAGGAAATCGGCCCCACATCTACGGCAAATCAGCTTTAAACTTCGTGTTATTTCGAACTGACCACCATATTGCCGCAGGGTGTGGGGAGCTTGAAATCCGAGACCCCCGAGATGCCCAGAGTTGACATCAAATTGAGCGCGAGGCATAGGGTGAGAGCAGATAAGGGAGGCGTCTTGCCACGCGGGGCTCGTGAACGGAGAAACGGGGGAAGACATGGAATCCTTGTCGAGGGCACAAGGATTACGTGGTGTGGGGGGAAGAGCCTTCGGCTCTTCTGCTCGGCCGCTCGGGGCGGCCGCTGTGCCAAGAGGCCGAGGGGGCGCGCTATGCGAAGCGGCTCCTCGCGTCCCGGGCGACGAACAGCGCTGAGCAGAAGAGGGCTCTGAGCGCGTGGAGATGGGTCCGGAAACGCCGGGACGAAGCGCCTGGAGGCGCAACCCAAACAACCACGCTCTAAAGACGAAAAGGGAATGCGGAAGGGTGGGCGAAAGAAACGCGCGACGGGAATCGGACGACGAGGGCGAGAGCAAAGCGAGCGAGTGATGGGAACAAGCCGGCATCACTGGTGCCCGATTCCTGCCGACCTTCCTTATCCTATGACAAGGCTGAGCCGCTCGTGCCTCGCGTCAGCCTTGTCTCGGAGTGTGATATTTGTGTTGGACCTAAATTTGAGCTCTAAAATCCCACTTTCTATGGCCAAATTGGTTGGCAAGGCAAGTTGGCCGGCCATTTACGATCCAACTGTTTAAACTGTTTATAAACATTTGTTTACCATTTACAAAGATTCGTAAACTAACTGGTCGTTTTAACCGTTTAAAACGGAAATGGTTGGAGCCTTAGGCTTGCACGCGGGCGAAGTGCATCAACAAGCCGGAAGCGGCACGCGGCGCCGAGCAGGCATGTATGTACGGGGCAGCCGGGCAGGGATGGCGAGGCGGGTGCGCGGGCGTAACGTGCAATGCCAGCGGGCGTAGCGTGCGAGGGCAGATGCGGGTGGGGTGATGCGTACGGTGAAGCGAGCACCGCCGTACGTGGACGGCATGGGAAGTGCGAGAAGGGGTGAGGAGCGCTCGTGCCTGTGCGCATTCAGGTGCGGGTGTGGGTGTATGGCGGATGGGATGCGGGCGCGGGCGCGTGGCGGAGTCGATGGTCAATGGGGTCGGGAGCACGGGAGCACGCAGGTGCGGCGTACGCGGTGTACAGGAGCGGATATGGGGACAAGTGCACGCACACGTGCTGGCATACCATGCGGGAGGTGCCGGGAGGTAGGAGCGAGCGCGGGAGCGGCGGGTATTCGGGTGTGCATACGGCGGCGCAGGTGCGCAGGTGCGGGGGGCGGGCATGTGGAGGAGGGTGCACGGGTACGGAGCGACCGCCGGGGGAGGCAGCGGATATGCGCGTGCACGTACATGTGGGTACGGTGGCGCAGGTGGGCGTATGCAGTGAGGGCGGGGGCGGCCAGGGCACATGGATGTGGATGGCGGCGATGCGGGGACGGCAGCGAGCGGGGGTGATCAAGCGCGGCGCGCGGAGTACTTACAGCGGATGGCGTGCGGGATGCCAGGCGTGCACCAGCCGTTGTGTGCGGATTTCAGACCGAGTGGGGAGACACGGGCAGCGCAGCGGAAGCGGGCAGGGTGCAGGCTGCAGAGAGGAAGCCAAACGTCGAATACGAAGCGCGCGATACGCAGGAGCACGGTCAAGCGGCGTTGTGTGCTAAGGTATGCGCGTGTGCGGACGAGCAGGATGCAGGGGCTAGTGGCGCAGGTGAGGTGCAAGCGAGATTTGGGGCGGACAAGCGGAGGCGTGCGGCGCGGTGGCGGCGCATTTAGAGAAGTCAGAAGTAATCTGGAGCAGCTCGGGGAAAGGAGGAGCATCAAGCGCGGAGCAACAGCGAGCTGGAGGTAGTCTCTTGCACTGACTTCCCACTCGCAACCTCGTTCTGGAAGCTGGAAGGTGGGGCGGCAGCTGCGAGGGGCGATTGAGAAAGCGGCAGGAAGGCGGCCGCCGCAGCCTTGCCAAGGGGCGGAGAGGTTGGAGTGTCCATGGGAGCGGTAGGAGCAATGAAAGAGCGGTGGGCAGGGCGAGCCAAGTGGCGGCGGCGGCGCGCAGGGCGGCGGTGAACGTGATGTCACGCCCATCACATCAGTAACGCGATCATCATGGCGCTCTTAATTCACAAACAGAACTTGTTCTGATTTTCACAAACAGAACTTGTTCTGATTGTGCTTAGAGTACCAAAAATGTCCGAAAATTAGCATGTGACTAGGGGCATCATTGGATCATTCAACAAACACAACCTTGGTTCGGGCACTTCGGCGCTCTGAAGTTCCCACAATCAATGTTCGCTCGGTCGACGCGCAAGGACATTGAGTCGACAGTCAACAAATTGCCCAAAAAAAAAGTGCGAGCGGGTCCTTTTATTTGTGCCCCGCCGCTTGCTGGCCACTCACTTTCATGCTTAGAGTACATACCGAAAATGTCGCCTCAAAAATCACGTGCAAAGGGCATCATTGGATCATTCAGCAAGTGCGCACAACCTTTGGTGAGGTTCACACGGTCAATGTGAGCTGGTCGGCGCGCAAGCGTCGACCGAGTGAACATTAAGGTGTCTGAAAAGCTGTCTAAAATCCCTGTCCTTTTTATTTGTGGGCATCCCCGCCGCTTGCCGGCCACTCACTTTCATCAAGTGTTTACATCAATTTTGCATCAATTCCACCTTTTGAGTTCTACGGAGTGGTCCAGAAAATAAAAGGCTCACATATACAGGCCAATCTGATGTTCTGAATTCTGTTTGTGCCCCGCCGCTTGCCGGCCAACCCCTTTCATAGACTCTAAGCCGGCCTTTCATTGAGCCACGTGGCTTAATAACTGCTCCGTTTTTACAGCCCACGATTCAACCAAGAAAAAGAAAAACCGGACATCCGAAATCAACCGAGTCCAGTCATCTCCATTTCAACTTCATAGGCTCAGGACAGAGTGGGTATACCTTCTTACTGTATTCTCATCCGCAGTCACAATGAATCCTCGACCCTCTTGGTTGACATCGTCCTCGTCGTGACATAGTCAATACTACAAACCAAATTTCGATTCGGCGGTTCAGCTGTATTCACAGTGCGGAGCTGTGGAAGCAAAGCGTATAGAGCTATTGTCTCATTGCGATGTCGGGTTTAAAATCGAACTGGACCGCCCCTCCCTGAACTGGTAATGAAGCTCGCTTTTTGGGCGGCGGGATGTTCCCCTCTCTCCACTTTTCTTCTCCTCTGTCGGGGTCGAAATTTTTTATTTCATCCAGTGGACGCCCTCTTGCAATGTCTATTCATCCCTCGTTGATGTACACATCTTGTCGTGTCCTCGTCTTTCTCCTTCTTTCGTATTTTTGAGTAGCTTTAAGGGTCTCGCGATCGTCACTCCGCACCTAGCAATTTTCACGCAAGAAGGCGTTCCTCATTAGCATCAAGGCCACTGATCTCGATGGAACCCACCAAGATGTACAACGGTTCCGAACCCTCCTCGTCGGTATGTGGCTTATGCCGTTCTACTTTGGTCTCGAGCTGATCTCGCGGGCAGATAAATTTGGGTTCCAGAGTGGCGACATCATCATGATTCTCGACAACAGAGTCGATACACAGCCTAGTACCTACGAAGGTCAATATTGTGAGAGCTGAACAAAATGCTTGAATAATCATTTAACGACACCCCAGATGGCAGTACTGAAGACCTTCCTGGTCGAACAACGTCCGGGAGATCTGTTTGTCTTTGTATGTGCGTAAATTCTTTCTGGATGTCCCCAACTTGGTCACCAACTGAAGATGCGGGCCACGCAAAAGCAAGCTATTTGTGTTGACGGAAGCGAGCGGGATGGCATGGATGATTGTACATTCGTTTCGCCTTGGCTACCTGAACTATGCAATTGACACATTTTCTCCAGGGGTATCATAAGATGCGATGATCCAAAGGATGGCTACACGACTATCTTGGACGATGTCAGGACTGCCATCCTGAATCATTGCGAAAATCCGTGCTTATCTCCAATGCTTCACACCCTAGGTTCTCAACAAATATCTGGTGAGGCCTCTGGCCCCGGGTTGCAGTTTAGTCGTGCGTGATCCGTGTTCGTCTTTTGGGACATAATTATAGTATCTCAGGTCCAGCAGACCAAGTTCAACCGGTATCAAGGCCGCCAGTCCTCAAGAAGTACGCCTCCGTGCCTGTGATACTTGTCCGCTTGCGGCAGCTCTGTCCGCACCTCCACACTCATCCAATAGCCCCTATTTCTCTGGGGAAGGACGATTGCCGTTATGGTCAAGTTGAAAAGTCCAACCAAAATCACATCATCTGCATCGCCTCCGCCTGATACTCACGCCGCCTAATTGGGAAGAACCTGTTCAATCTACAGTGATCGATATATTGTCTGTCTGCTCACGTATTACATGTTTTCGTACTGGGTATAACTATTTACAAGCGTACTTAAATTCAAGACAAGGAAATTACTAAGTTCGTACTACTCAAAATTACAACGACTTCGACACTGGCATTCCGATTACGACGAGGCTTCAACTGCACGGGGTTCAGTTTCCGTTGGCGTAGCAGGGGCGTGTCCCTGTCCCGCCCGCAACTTGAACTCTCTGAACCAGGTCTCGGAGCGCAAGGCCGGGGGACGCTGATAGCGCTTCTTGGCTGGCGGAAGCTGCTTGGATACAACCAAGGTGTTGACAGCGCTGACGACCGCCCGAAGCTTGGACGTGGCGACATCGGAGGAGATCCCGACACCCCAGACGCTGGCGACACCCGACTTCGACGGAGATTCGCCGGAGAGGTGCATTTCGACACAGCTGCAGGTGCTGGATCCGACGGCGTGGGCAGCAAACTCTCCAGCGACGGCGTCGATACCGAGGCTCGAGTGGAGGGCGTCGATGATCGCGAGGACGGGGGTGGCGCCGTTGCCTTGGACGAGACGCACGGCGCCATCTACGGACAGCTGACCTTCCAAGCGCAGCGGAGTCGCAGCCTGGTCTTCGGAGGACCCAGCAAAAGTCATCATGTCGTCGGAGTAGTCGGACATGGGCGAGGAATAGCCGTCCGGCGTCGAAGGGAAGAGACGGTAGGACTGGAGATGGAGGCGCCCGAGCGGCTTAGACCCGATGATGTACGTCTTCTTGAACGTCTCAGTGATCACGAGACGGTCATCTCCTTGCCCAACTTCTCCGCCAGCGTCTGTACGACACCGTAGAACGACACCTGCATTCGGCGGGGCATCTCCAGCTTCAGGTTCTGCTTGATGACGTGCGCCGCACCGGCTTTACCGCTCTGGCTGCTGACGCGGATGAGATCGTCGTAACCGTAGCCCAGGTCCTTGGGATCGAGGGGGATGTACGGCATCGACCACGACTTGATACCTTCACCAGAACGCTCGACGGAGAGCCATCGCCTCTCCTGGGCATCGAGACCTTTCTTGATAGCGTCCTGGTGAGTTCCGGCGAAGGCAGAGAAGACGAGGCTCCCGGCGTAGGGGTACCGGGTGGGAACGGTCATGTCGTTGACGCGGCACACGACGCCGACGATCTCTGAGAGGTTGGAGAAATCGAGGTTGGCGAGACGCCCTGGGAGTAAACGTTGAGAGCCAGAGTGATGAGATCGACATTGCCCGTGCGTTCTCCGTTCCCCAAGAGACATCTAGACGTAGAGTCGATAACGGAAGAAAATCGAGTTCAACGGACTAACCCTTCGACTCGATCACCACCAGCGAGAAGACCGAGTTCTGTGGCACCGACGGCAGTAACCTACCAAAACGGATCAAATAAGACGGTGACCAGGACTCTACCGCTCTGATCTTACCTCTGTCGTTGTGCGTGTGAAGACTGAGTAAGACGCTGTCCCGCTGGTTGATATGGGTTCCGAAGTACTCTACCTGTTGGTTGATAGGTGAGAACACAAGCTAGACGCGGTCGAAGAAGGTCGCATACCTGATCAGCGTAATGGTTGCTGGGCGCACATTCGACGGTCGCGGCGAGGTTGAAGATGACTTTTGTCATCGGGCGTAGCTTTCCCCCAGGCTTCGAGAAACCCGATTTCCAAGTTCAACCGCAAATTCGGGTTCGGGTCTGGGAAAAAGTCTCTAAACAATAGTTGAGGGTGAATTTGGTTCCTACAAGAAATCGCAAATGTTTCGGTCAGCAGGATATCTACAGAATAAGCGAATACGAACCTGATCGAGCCGTCTCTTCTTCGGTCAAAGAGCGAACCAGGCGAACCGCATTCAAGGTAAGTTCTATGGTTTGCTCCTTGGTATTGCGGAAGACGACCTCGCGAAAAACGGGAGAGACAGCGTTGTAGAGATGAATAATCGCGTGTTTTGCACCCGCCAATGACGCGACGGATTTTTTAATCAAATCGGGACGTGCGGGAGTGATCACCTAGATATATTCTGAGTATCGATGTCACGAAAAAAATCAGGATCTATATACCTGCAGGGCGACACCGTCGGGGACCTCGTTGTTCTCGATGAGAGAGCGGACAAATTGATATTCGAGGTCAGAGGCAGAGGGCTAGGTCGATGCATCAGTCAAGATGAAGGAGGCACCCAGAAAGACTCACATATGCGACTTCAATCTCCTTGAAGCCGATCTGCAACAGGACTCTGCAACGCAAGTTAGACCGAAATACAAGAGGATCAACGAGCCGCTTACTTAAAGAGCTCTAGTTTTGTAGTATTACTCATGGGATTCGCAAGGGCCTGGTTGCCGTCGCGGAGGTCAGTTGAAAGCCAGCGCGGCGCAGAGGTGGTGCGTTTGTTCGGCCATTGGCGGGCATATCCTGAGGGAAACGGCACTTCACGATATGGTACGTATTTGGTGGAGGGGTCGGCTCTGGAGTTAAGTCTAATCGTCAGAACAGAGCGATAAGGTTGATGAAATGAAGGCTGACAGCATAGGCATGTTGAGTGGTCTATTTGAGATTGGGCAGGGTAATAATGGGGCGCTGAAATGTCTTCCGGCTCTTTAAATGCAACTCCCGGCAACTCCCAGGTTATAGCATGAATTTGGGAAAGTGATTGGTGAGAGCGAAGCAGCCTGCCACGAATGAACTGTAGCTGCGGAACTCCCCACCCTGAGATCATGAGCGTGTTTTTTTTCAGAATCTATCAGGAAAGCGACCATGGTAGCTATGACACTATCGGCCACTTGGCAGCCAGCCACATCGCTGCAGAGTGTCATAGCTCCCGACGGTTCTCCTGATGGAAGTATTTTCATGTCTCTTGGCGTCCTGCATTGGCTCGCGTGTCCGATCCGTGTCAACGAATCCCAAGAATACCTCGCGAAAAGTCGTTCTTGCTCATGAGGAGCTCTCGCGAATGTTCTCCAAGGAAGAATGTTTGCATGGACATGGGGAAAGCCTGCCCATGCAGCGACTTGGCAATACTCCACCATTCCGCATAGTCCCAGAGCTTTACAACCATTCTCCTGAGATTTTCAAGTTGAGCAGAAGTCTCTCTCCAGGCGTCCTGGCGTAGCGTCCGGATGTTGTCCACGTCATCGACTCCTGGATTGGGACGATGGCAAAAAAGAGCCGCGTTTTGCTCATGAGTGTGCGGCCCTCGGCCGGAGCAAAGTACACGGAGCCCTTCATGGGTACGGGTCAAGCAGGAAATAGTTTCAGGGAATAAGTTCACCAACGCGGTTGCGGATCAAACGGGAAAGTGTTCCGGAGAAACTCCGTGGGAGCTTGTTTCCTGATAATCTCACACAGTATCCCCGGCGGGTGTGAACTGATATCGATGACGCCGAGGGCAAACATTTTTTCCGGATATTGGCTACCGGATACTTTCTACCGATGTGGAACCAAGCTGTGAATCCGAGAACACCGACTGGTTATCTACCGAGTGTATTATCCATGTTCGACTACAACTTCACCTTCTGGCTACTATTACTCGAACCTCATTTTCGCCGCTACAATGTCTTTGCCTGCTTCATCTCACAAGTCGCCGAGTCCAGTTTCAAATGGGTTTCCCGGTACTGTTTCCATATCACTCAAGTATGTCCTCACTACAACTTAGCGGCGCGTACAGCAGACCTGGACATTGAGAAAGCCGCCCATATCAACTCCTTAAACACAACTTGTCATACTTCTTCGAGCACTACAATACACCATCCAGATGCGTCGGAAACTCAACTTATTGTGTCCTGGGATGGTCCTGAGGATCATAAGAATCCTCGCAACTGGCCGAATCGTCGCAGATGGACGGTCACGATTGTTGTCAGCTTCTTCACCTTCATGAGGTTGGTCCTTTTAGACCACCGCGACTCAATAGCTGAATTTCTTCAGTCCCGTCGCGTCCTCCATCTCGTCACCCTCTCTGTCTGCTATTTCCGCGGATTTGAACATCTCTAGTGGTTCCGTCCTGGAGAACATGACGCTATCGATCTTCGTTCTGGCATATGCCGTCGGTGTAAGTGTCTCCCTCACACAATGATCTACACTTCCCACAAGCACTCCACAGCCGCTATTTTGGGGTCCGCTGAGTGAGCTCTATGGACGGTTGCTTGTCTTGCAGATATCGAACATCTGGTTTCTTGGTACGAAACTCGTGTGCAGTTGTCTTTCTGGCACTGATTTTTCTTCCCAAGTTTTCAACACGATTTGTGGCTTTGCAAAGACGCCGACGCAGCTGCTAGTTTTTCGATTCCTTGCTGGTTTTGGAGGCGCTGCCCCGCAATCAATAGGTGGTGCCATCGTCGGCGACATGTGGTCCCCAGACGAACGTGCAATAGCGATGTCATTGTACTCGATAGCTCCACTTGTAGGTCTAAGCTTATTTCCAACGTCCAAGGCTGATGCGTTGAAGGTGGGT
The DNA here is from genome assembly GCA_029378375.1 of Mycena olivaceomarginata. Lineage (NCBI taxonomy): Eukaryota > Fungi > Basidiomycota > Agaricomycetes > Agaricales > Mycenaceae > Mycena > Mycena olivaceomarginata. The sequence continues at coordinate 21,221 of JARKIC010002884.1, forward strand.
CCTTCAACCGGCCCTTTGGTGGGCGGATGGATCGCAGAGAAAAGCAACTGGCATTGGGTCTTTTGGAGTGTCAGCATTGCAGACGCTATACTTCAAATTGCAGCCTTCGTATGTTGCGTTCGCTTTTCGGAAAGTAACCGTATCCATTCTCCCATAGCTATTTTTGCGCGAGACATACGCGCCGGAACTCCTCAGACGAAAAGCTCGTTCTGCTCGTAATTGACCGGGAATCCAAAGCTTTGCTCCGCCTTCGAGGACACAAACCGCTCATGGACAACTGTGATGGGCCGCGGTATGGTTAAGCCTATTATCTTTCTCGCGACAGAGCCTGTTGTGCAAGTTTTCGCGCTCTACATGGCCGTGCTCTATGGTGTCCTCTACTTGAGTTTGACTAGTGAGCCATGTTCAACTTCATTTAATCTATATCCTGATTTATCCGCTCTCAGCCTTCGTGAAAGTATTCACGCTCCAGTACGGCGAGGGCCCCGGGATAGCCGGTATTCATTATCTCGCAATTGCTTTAGGCTCCACTGGTGAGATTATTAACTGCGCCGCGGCACATTGCTGAACCGTATACGTCGAACAGTTGGGGGCCAAGTGGCAGCTCGCGTATTGACTCGTGTCTATCTACATCTGAAGGCGAAAAATAAGGGCATAGGTGTCCCTGAGATGAGGTTCGTCATTCGCACTTTTCAAGGTACCCTTGGCAAGTTCTAACTCGTCCATAGACTGCCACCCCTCATGGTCTCCGCGATGACTCTTCCAATTGGCTTGTTGATCTACGGATGGTCCGTCCAAGCCCATGCATTTTGGCTTGTGCCAGGTACGGTCCCTGCAGCCACGAACGGATCCCCGAAGACTTACGAGTCGCATCTTCAGACCTCGGAGTATTCATTTACTCTGTTGGAATAGGTATGCATGTCATGCTCCTCGCCTTCGACGTATTTTTGAACCGGGGCATTGCATTCAAAGGCGCCAATTGGACCTGCATCCAAACGTATCTGGTAAGTTTTTCCTGTTTCACAGCTCCGTCGTTCGCGGGTCTTATGAGTTCATGCGCAAGGTTGACAGCTATGCAATTCACGCTGCCAGTGCGATCGCCGGAGTAATCGTCCTTTAGAGCGTTTGCGGGCTTTGGGTTCCCACTGTTCGCAGATGAAATGTATGCTCAGCTGGGCGACGGTGCGTGCTTGCTTACTTATCAAGTAGTTAAGAACCTCTCTTACATGGCTATTTCACAGGATGGGGAAACTCTATCCTTGCCCTGATTTGCCTTGTGATTGGCTGTCCTGCGCCATTCGTGTTCTAATCGATATGGCGCACGGCTACGAGCACGCAGTAGAGGAAGCTCCGTCGAGTAGAATAGAAACAGTGAAGGCACATGTATGTCTGGGAGAATACGAAACAGTCGGGAAATTCCTGCCAATCACGAAAGGGGCCTCCTCGAATCGGCTTCAGTAAGAATCAAGATAGGAGTAACAGGACTTAACGTGCTGATAGACTTGGCAGGTTACTTAAAAAGGAATGAAGATCCTATTTCTTGGACGGACTCGATAAGCGATAGACCCCGATACAACGGATACGACAATCCTGCGACTTCCGGCGATATCAGATCGTCCGAGTGCTACCTAAGTGGAGGATTTAAGCCTTGCATAAGTTACGATGTCATATACGTAGTAAACTGGCAGTTCTAATGTGTGGGACCACACCAGTATAATATATCCTCCTCCTCCTCCTCCTCCTCCGGAGAGCCGCGATCAGTAGGAGTGCAGGAGACGATAGAGTTCATGGGGGTGCTTGCATCGGGCCGCCGTCTCCGTCTGACACTGATTGGTAACTCAGGAAGTGCAGGAAAACGATAGAGTTCATGGCAGTGCTGCATCAGCCAGCGCAATTTTCCTCGTTTCGTCTGACGCTGATTGGTACTCTGGAGAGCCACAACAGCCTGCCGCGAGCTCCAGTCCGAGCTCCGAGGTCGATAAGTACCGATCAGCACAAGAGTACATTAACACTTCAACTGGCTAGAAAGAGAGTTGTCAGGGTTGATATGCATTGCACACATTCACAAAGTTCAGCCCGCCGACTCGGCTGACACAGACCTTGATGGATTCAAACGCGGTGGATTGGCTAGGACAATTGATAATGAAGACATACGATTGACTGAATTTGATCTTCGAATGTTTGAGGAGGCCAGGATCGCAGTCCTGGCCAACGATGAAGCCGGAGCCTGGAGAATGGCAACCGGCTTGCCAAGAAATAGGTTTGTAAGTTCGGGCGGCGTTGTGTTTTCGGGTCGAGTTGGGCTTGAAAGACCCGGGCCTGAGCGCTTGGGGCCCAGATTCCAGCGGGTCGGGCTCAGTTCCCCGAGCCCTTGGAGACTCCATCCCCCGAGCCAGGGCTTGAATCCAATTGTTTCCCACTGCCTTGGTGGAAGCCCTTGGGTTGAGAATGCATTATTAAGCTATGTGTCACCTTTCGTAATGCTCAAGGAAAATTTCTCACTTGTGAGCCCACTGGGGTTACTCGTTCTACGCTCAATGAAGTCATTTCAGTGCAAGGAAAATTCATGTCAAGTCATACATGTTCAAAGGATGCCTACAGTCAAATAACGACAGTAAAGCACATTTGAATCAGTGGGACTGAATTTACGTACCAAAATCTAGCGCCCAGCGGGTACACGGAAACCCGGGCCCGGAAGCTCTGAACCCCGGTTCTCAGGGTTTTGAGATGAACCTGAAACCTGGAGCAAGGGCCAAGCAAAAATTAAGCGAAGTAACTTCTGTGGTTCAAAGAACAACATTCAAGGAAAACCACGGGTATTAGCCGTTCTTTAACGAAATGGCTCCTCGGCTGTGCCATTTCTCCATATGTGCGTACTCCTTTCATCTTCGTCTGCTCGCACTCCGCTTTTAACCCCATCCATGCTCGAACTTCGTTCACAATGCCTCTTCATTTTGAATGCCGCATATGTCCGTTCTGCTGGACGCAGCTGTCCGCAGCTGCTGTGGACTCTTGGGCGGCAGGCCGCGTAGTACCTACCCATCGACAGTTCTCTAACGACTTCTTCGCTCGGCGCCGGGCGGGGGTGCGCGGTTGCCCCATGTAGCTGTATCTCCATTGTGTTCTCCTCTCGTCTCGTCCTACAAGTCCTGCCGTCCTGTCCATTTTCCCATTTGCGTACCAGGTCTATTCCCATTAACCAACGATTACCTTCGCGATTCTTTGTGTTTTCTTTGGTCTCATCCCCATCTGGTCTAACCCCTCCTGTTCTTCTCTATTCTTGCGCCGTATTTCAACACTCAAAGAACCCACGAACAGCTACGCCGCAATGCCCCAGCATTTGTAGATTTTTATCTCGCTCCTTTTGTCGTTGATATTCTTACTGTGGCCGAAATTAACAGCCATCCAGCTGCGCCGCAATGCTCCCCCTCCGGCTTTCGCTCTCCTGCTCCTCATCTCGGCGGCTCTCGGCGTCCAATCTCCTCTGCACAGTTTAATTTTACAGCTGAGAACCCCATCTGGCTCATCAGCTAATCAACGCGCAGTTTGGTCTTGACAGAATGCTATCAATTCCCGCTGCGCGGCAGCGTGCGGTGCAGCTTAATCAGGCCGGGAAGCTACGTACCTCCGGCATATTTCGCAGATATAACGGGCCTCATTCCCCTGCATCTACCCTGGCCATCTCCCCCCCCCCCCTTCTCTCGCACCTCAAATTACTTGAATTGCAACATTCTTCCGGTAACAATTCGTCTCGGGATCTATCAGTGTCTCCCTGCTACGGGGATCTTCTTATTTCTGGGTTGACTGTGAACTTCTCTTGGCTCTCGCTTGGACTGGCACGGGCATCCACTTGGGTTATTCTTCAAAACAATTGTCTATATTTGCCTATAAGGTGCTGCTCGCAACATAGATTGTTCCGCTCCTGGCGCCCCTCAACCTTGATTCTGGTCTTTCTGGTGGTATGACCGTACTGAACCAATGGCATACCTAGGCACTTATTGTGCATTCACAATTGTGGTCCATATTTGGCTTGGCCCGGTGGTATTTCATGCTATGTCAATATATATGTTCCTTCCTTTTTCCTGCCCTTTGATTCATTTCCGGAGCGAAGCGGAGGTCAGTCTTGTAGTAGGCTAGGATTCACGAGTGCGGCCTAATACGAACCGCCTCGGAGTTTGAAAATAAAGATCCGAGAAAAAGCCGATCAAGACAGCCGAGCGCCTTACAAAGGAAAGGTCTCCAGTTGATTTGATCATATTTTATGGTAAATTTGCCAAAGAACTCTCTAGAAATCCTGCAGTTGGTCTGGGAACCTTGGTAGAAGAACGGAACTCTGGGGCGAGCTCGAGAGACATAGCGAGACGACCATCAAAAACTCCGAGGCGGTTCGTATTCGCCCGTACACGTGATCTGAACGACTGTCTTCAGATTTTTATGAAGGCAATACTATAGAGGCTGAAACGAGCCTAGAGTATAGTCGAATTGTTGAATTACTCATCAAAATCCAAGGTCCCGGGCTTGGCCCGGTCGCGACCTTTTTCCTGAGCAAAGCTTTGACTTGGGCTTGAGCCTTGCTCGCGCGTCGCCGTAACCCGTTGCAGCAACGTAAAATGATCCGAAAGGGCGTAGGTTTCGAATCCTACTGCACAATGCAGTGGGCCGAGGTATTCCCAATGGCTGAGAGTGGCGCCAAGGGGTCGCGGCCAAAGCGATGCTGGTGAAGGAAAAGCTGTTGAGTCAGTGCTGACGAAACACGGCCAACTCGGTGTGGTGCTGTTAGCAGGCGACTCCAGGCTGCTCCTATCGCATCTCCTAGTGAAAAATGTCCCGTTACTTCACATGCATGCAAGAACCCGTTCAATTACTGTTCGGTGCTCAGAAGAATTGGGATGAGGAATTAGAATCATTCGACCCTAGCGCATACCACAAATTGCTCCGCCGCCGACTCTAAGCTTTTCGAAAGGTGACACATGCTTAATATATTATAACACCGGAGCACAACAGTCGGCACCCAATTTTTGAATGCCGGAGTGGCACCCAACTTGCACCCTGATGGCACCCGGTCGGTATCTTGATGGCGTCGGCACCAACTTTGAGATGGGCGTTGTCGAGAAGGAATGAGTGAGTTGAAAATTTGTTCAGCATTTGATTCCCATGTATATCCCATGGAATTCATTGGTAATTTATGGCGGTTTCATGCACACACGAATGGTGAAATCAGACAAGCTAGCAGTAAATGTCCCCTGCCTCTGATGTGATTTTTTTGTTCTGAACCTGCAGGTTCTTGCATGATCTGGGGGGAATACACTGGGGTTTATTACTTTCTACCATGTATTATGGATTTACCTCACAGAAAATCAATTTATACCTTTTACTTCGACTGGTTCGGACAGCTATGCACCAGCAGCATGAGGCTCGGGAAAACCGGTCCGATTGTACGGGTCAGATGTCGAACATCCTCTCCAGACAGTGGCACCGATGGTTCCACGAAAGTGCTTGCGAGTGCCGGCTATCTTGCCCCCGGTGCATAATAATACATTCCCAATCCAAAACTTCCATCAAGGCAGTGGGAAATAATGGAGTCAAGCCCGGGCTTGTGAGAAATTTCCTTGAGCATTACGAAAGGTCACCGACACATAGCTTAATAATGCATTCTCAACCCAAGAACTTCCACCAAGGCCGGGAACAATTGGAGTCAGCCCTGGCTCGGGTGGAGTCTCCAAGGGCTCGGGAAACTGAGCCCCCCGCTGGAATCTGGGCCCAAGCGGTCAGGCCCGGGCTTTCAAGCCCACTCGACCCGAAAACACAACGCCGCCCGAACTTAGAAACCTATTTCTGGCAAGCCGCTACCATTTTCCAGGCTCCGGCTTCATCGTTGGCCAGGACTGCGATCCTGGCCTCCTCAAACATTCGAAGCTCAGATTCAGTCAATCGTATGTCTTCATTATCAATTGTCCTAGCCAATCCACCCGCGTTTGAATCCATCAAGGTCTGTGTCAGCCGAGTCGGCGGGCTGAACTTTGTGAATGTGCGCGATGCATATCCAGTCAATCGTATGTCTTCATACCAATTGTCTTGGCTAATCCACCACGTTTGAATCCATCAAAGGTCTGTGTCGGCGGGGTCAGCGGCTGAATTTCTGTGAATGTGCGTATATCGACCCTTCTGACTCTCTTTCTAGTAGTGGAAGCGTTAATGTGCTCTTGCGCCGATCGGTACCTATCGACCTCGGAGTCTCGGACTGGAGCTGTGGCTCTCCAATCAGCGTCAGATGGAGACTGCGCTGCTGGATTTGCCGATGCAGCACTGCCATGAACTCTATCGTTTCCTGAACTTCCTACTGATCCCGGCTCTATGGTAGATCCTCCAGGACTTCCGCGGTCACACAGCACTCGGACGATCTGATATCGCCGGAGTCGCTGCATAGCCAAAAAAAGTAGGATCGTCGTATCCGTTGCTGCGAAGTGGGATCTTCTTTCCTTTTTAAGTAGCCCGCCAAGTCTATCAGCAGATCCCTCTCACGTTAAGTCCTGTTACTCCTATTTTGATTCTTACTGAAGCCGATTCGAGGAGGCCCCTTTCGTTTTGGCGGGGATTTCCCGACGCTCCTTATTCTCCCAGACATGTGCCTTCACTGTTCTATTCTACTCGGCGGAGCTTCCTCTACTGCGTGCTCGTAGCCGTGCGCCATATCGATAGAACACGAATGGCGCAGGACAACCAATCACAAGGCAAATCAGGGCAAGGATAGAGTTTCATCATCCTGTGAAACAGCCATGTAAGAGAGGTTCTTAACTACTTGATAAGCAAGCAAGCACGCACCGTCGCCCAGCCAAAATAGCGGCTGTGGAGTCCTTGTGGGAAGAGCCCCTCATAAGCAAGGAGGGCTTTTTGCGAGGTATTCTTAGGATTCGGTGACACGGATGGGACAAGCAAGCCATTGCAGGACCCCAAGAGACATGAAAATACTTCCATCAGGAGAACCGTCGGGAGCTATGACACTCTGCAGCGATGTGGCTGGCTGCCAAGTGGCCGATAGTGTCATAGCTACCATGGTCGCTTTCCTGATAGATTCTGCAAAAAAAACACGCTCATGATCTCAGGGTGGGGAGTTCCGCAGCTACAGTTCATTCGTGGCAGGCTGCTTCGCTCTCACCAATCACTTTCCCAAATTCATGCTATAACCTGGGAGTTGCCGGGAGTTGCCGGGAGTTGCATTTAAAGAGCCGGAAGACATTTCAGCGCCCCATTATTACCCTGCCCAATCTCAAATAAACCACTCAACATGCCTATGCTGTCAGCCTTCATTTCATCAACCTTATCGCTCTGTTCTGACGATTAGACTTAACTCCAGAGCCGACCCCTCCACCAAATACGTACCATATCGTGAAGTGCCGTTTCCCTCAGGATATGCCCGCCAATGGCCGAACAAACGCACCACCTCTGCGCCGCGCTGGCTTTCAACTGACCTCCGCGACGGCAACCAGGCCTTGCGAATCCCATGAGTAATACTACAAAACTAGAGCTCTTTAAGCGGCTCGTTGATCCTCTTGTATTTCGGTCTAACTTGTTGCAGAGTCCTGTTGCAGATCGGCTTCAAGGAGATTGAAGTCGCATATGTGAGTCTTTCTGGGTGCCTCCTTCATCTTGACTGATGCATCGACCTAGCCCTCTGCCTCTGACCTCGAATATCAATTTGTCCGCTCTCTCATCGAGAACAACGAGGTCCCCGACGGTGTCGCCCTGCAGGTATTAGATCCTGATTTTTTTCGTGACATCGATACTCAGAATATATCTAGGTGATCACTCCCGCACGTCCCGATTTGATTAAAAATCCGTCGCGTCATTGGCGGGTGCAAAACACGCGATTATTCATCTCTACAACGCCGTCTCTCCCGTTTTTCGCGAGGTCGTCTTCCGCAATACCAAGGAGCAAACCATAGAACTTACCTTGAATGCGGTTCGCCTGGTTCGCTCTTTGACCGAAGAAGAGACGGCTCGATCAGGTTCGTATTCGCTTATTCTTGTAGATATCCTGCTGACCGAAACATTTGCGATTTCTTGTAGGAACCAAATTCACCCTCAACTATTGTTTAGAGACTTTTTCCCAGACCGAACCCGAATTTGCGGTTGAACTTGGAAATCGGGTTCTCGAAGCCTGGGGGAAAGCTACGCCCGATGACAAAGTCATCTTCAACCTCGCCGCGACCGTCGAATGTGCGCCCAGCAACCATTACGCTGATCAGGTATGCGACCTTCTTCGACCGCGTCTCGCTTGTGTTCTCACCTATCAACCAACAGGTAGAGTACTTCGGAACCCATATCAACCAGCGGGACAGCGTCTTACTCAGTCTTCACACGCACAACGACAGAGGTAAGATCAGAGCGTAGAGTCCTGGTCACCGTCTTATTTGATCCTTGGTAGGTACTGCCGTCGGTGCCACAGAACTCGGTCTTCTCGCTGGTGGTGATCGAGTCGAAGGGTTAGTCCGTTGAACTCGATTTTCTTCCGTTATCGATTCTACGTCTAGATGTCTCTTGGGGAACGGAGAACGCACGGGCAATGTCGATCTCATCACTCTGGCTCTCAACGTTTACTCCCAGGGCGTCTCGCCCCCAACCTCGATTTCTCCAACCTCTCCGAGATCGTCGGCGTCGTGTGCCGCGTCAACGACATGACCGTTCCCACCCGGTACCCCTACGCCGGGAGCCTCGTCTTCTCTGCCTTCGCCGGAACTCACCAGGACGCTATCAAGAAAGGTCTCGATGCCCAGGAGAGGCGATGGCTCTCCGTCGAGCGTTCTGGTGAAGGCATCAAGTCGTGGTCGATGCCGTACATCCCCCTCGATCCCAAGGACCTGGGCTACGGTTACGACGATCTCATCCGCGTCAGCAGCCAGAGCGGTAAAGCCGGTGCGGCGCACATCATCAAGCAGAACCTGAAGCTGGAGATGCCCCGCCGAATGCAGGTGTCGTTCTACAGTGTCGTACAGACGCTGGCGGAGAAGTTGGGCAAGGAGATGACCGTCTCGTTGATCACTGAGACGTTCAAGAAGACGTACATCATCGGGTCTAAGCCGCTCGGGCGCCTCCATCTCCAGTCCTACCGTCTCTTCCCTTCGACGCCGGACGGCTATTCCTCGCCCATGTCCGACTACTCCGACGACATGATGACTTTTGCTGGGTCCTCCGAAGACCAGGCTGCGACTCCACTGCGCTTGGAAGGTCAGCTGTCCGTAGATGGCGCCGTGCGTCTCGTCCAAGGCAACGGCGCCACCCCCGTCCTCGCGATCATCGACGCCCTCCACTCGAGCCTCGGTATCGACGCCGTCGCCGGAGAGTTTGCTGCCCACGCCGTCGGATCCAGCACCTGCAGCTGTGTCGAAATGCACCTCTCGGCGAATCTCCGTCGAAGTCGGGTGTCGCCAGCGTCTGGGGTTCGGGATCTCCTCCGATGTCGCCACGTCCAAGCTTCGGGCGGTCGTCAGCGCTGTCAACACCTTGGTTGGATCCAAGCAGCTTCCGCCAGCCAAGAAGCGCTATCAGCGTCCCCCGGCCTTGCGCTCCGAGACCTGGTTCAGAGAGTTCAAGTTGCGGGGGGACAGGGACACGCCCCTGCTACGCCAACGGAAACTGAACCCCGTGCAGTTGAAGCCTCGTCGTAATCGGAATGCCAGTGTCGAAGTCGTTGTAATTTTGAGTAGTACGAACTTAGTAATTTCCTTGTCTTGAATTTAAGTACGCTTGTAAATAGTTATACCCAGTACGAAAAATGTAATACCTGAGCAGACAGACTATATATCGATCACTGTAGATTGAACAGGTTCTTCCCAATTAGGCGGCGTGAGTATCAGGCGGAGGCGATGCAGATGATGTGATTTTGGTTGGACTTTTCAACTTGATCATAACGGCAATCGTCCTTCCCCAGAGAAATAGGGGCTATTGGATGAGTGTGGAGGTGCGGACAGAGCTGCCGCAAGCGGACAAGCATCACAGGCACGGAGGCGTACTTCTTGAGGACTGGCGGCCTTGATACCGGTTTGAACTTGGTCTGCTGGACCTGAGATACTATAATTATGTCCCAAAGACGAACACGGATCACGCACGGCTAAACTGCAGCCCGGGGCCAGAGGCCTCACCAGATATTGTTGAGAACCTAGGGTGTGAAGCATTGGAGATAAGCACGGATTTTCGCAATGATTCAGGATGGCAGTCCTGACATCGTCCAAGATAGTCGTGTAGCCATCCTTTGGATCATCGCATCTTATGATACCCCTGGAGAAAATGTGTCAATTGCATAGTTCAGGTAGCCAAGGCGAAACGAATGTACAATCATCCATGCCATCCCGCTCGCTTCCGTCAACACAAATAGCTTGCTTTTGCGTGGCCCGCATCTTCAGTTGGTGACCAAGTTGGCGACATCCAGAAAGAATTTACGCACATACATGTTCGACCACCAGGTCTTCAGTACTGCCATCTGGGGTGTCGTTAAATGACTATTCAAGCATTTTGTTCAGCTCTCACAATATTGACTTTCGTAGGCTGTGTATCGACTCCGTTGTCGAGAATCATGATAATGTCGCCACTCTGGAACCCAAATTTATCTGCCCGCGAGATCAGCTCGAGACTAAAGTAGAACGGCATAAGCCACATACCGACGAGGAGGGTTCGGAACCGTTGCACATCTTGGTGGGTTCCATCGAGATCAGTGGCCTTGATGCCAATGAGGAACGCCTTCTTGCGTGAAAATTGCTAGGTGCGGAGTGACGATCGCGAGACCCTTAAAGCTACTCAAAAATACGAAAGAAGAGAAAGACGAGGACACGACAAGATGTGTACATCAACGAGGGATAAATAGACATTGCAAGAGGGCGTCCACTGGATGAAATAAAAATTTCGACCCCGACAGAGGAGAAAAAGTGGAGAGAGGGGAACATCCCGCCGCCCAAAAAGCGAGCTTCATTACCAGTTCAGGGAGGGCGGTCCAGTTCGATTTTAAACCCGACATCGCAATGAGACAATAGCTCTATACGCTTTGCTTCCACAGCTCCGCACTGTGAATACAGCTGAACCGCCGAATCGAAACTTGGTTTGTAGTATTGACCATGTCACGACGAGGACGATGTCAACCAAGAGGGTCGAGGATTCATTGTGACTGCGGATGAGAATACAGTAAGAATGTATACCCACTCTGTCCTGAGCCTATGAAGATGAAATGGAGATGACTGGACTCGGTTGATTTCGGATGTCCGGTTTTTCTTTTTCTTGGTTGAATCGTGCGCTGTAAAACGGAGCAGTTATTAAGCCACGTGGTCAATGAAAGGCCGGCTTAGAGCGCCATGATGATCGCGTTACCGATGTGACGGGCGTGACATCACGTTCACCGCCGCCCTGCGCGCCGCTCGCTCGAATGGTTTGACTGTCCGGTACTGGGGTTTTTTGTTCAAATCGACAGTCACAGGTCACGCACCCCTCTGTCGATGTCGAACTTCCGTTGCGGTCACGGCCCACGGGTCACGGCGGTCCTTGTCGAATCTGCCGCTGGTCACGGCGCGTCCAAATCGCCTGAAAGACGCAAAAAAGCGAAAATTTCCATGGGATTTGTCGAAATTTGGGAGGGGTCACGTCAAATGTTTCGCTGGTGTTGAAATGTCGAACTTGAAAAAAGGGTCACGCATCCACCCCCCTGTCGATTTGAATGAAAAACCCCAGTAACTGCGTCCTCATCCGGCCGCGGGCACACGTTGGATAGAGATATGATGGTTCAATCCTGAGCTTCGCGAGCTCAGTGGTAGAGAACCGTGCCTGTATGTGCTTTGAAGCACTCGTGGATCATCCAGTGCAGCGGGATATGCGCGAGGTTTGGGTGCCGCGCCTCAGCACCGAGCCGCCGCCGACTCTGAATCAGAGACGACATTGAGAAGCATGTGGACAAGATGGGATATTGATGTACCACAATGGCAGCCAGCGAACCAGACCTCCTGAACACGATACCTGCTAACTTAGCGACATACTGGGGTTTTTCATTCAACTCGACAGGGGTGTGACGCGTGACACGATATACCTATTCGACAGCGGCTGAGTTTTTGCGTGACACCCCCCAAAATTTCAACAATCTCAGGGAAATTTTGACCTTTTTTGTGCTCCTGGGGGGAGGGGGGGCCGCCATATTCATGTTCAACAAAGGCCTTCGTGACACGTGACATCGACCAATATTCGACATCGACAGAGGGGTCCGTGACGCGTGACTGTCAATTTGAATGAAAAACCCCTGCGAGAGAGATGTCAGCCTTAGGAACTTATCTATGTGTATATATGGTTCAACACGAGTATCGGCCCGGGTCCACGCGGGTTTGGACCGATTCAACAGGCCGAGGCCAGGGTAGATGAAACCCCAATGGCCAGATCACACAGGTGGGTTTGGCGGTGCGAATGGTTCGGCTAAGCATATCGTAACGAGATTGGGAACCTGATTTGGTGGATATGATTTCAAACGCACCATGTACTTGTAAAGACAGTGAGAATAAGAATAACAGTTGGACACATGGTTACAAGACATGCCTTCGCCTCGCTCTGACAGTTGATTTCTCGGGAAGACATAGTCACCTTTAGAACTATAGGTTCACGGTTGGCCTTTTTGGCGCCCTTTTTGTGCCCTTTTGCTCCCTTTTTCATGTTTGGTAGATAGTAAGCTATAAAATCCAGAAAAATTCACCACAGTCCTTTCTGAACATTCAAGTTGGTATCTGACCTTTGAGGAACATAGGAGCACCCAGGCTGCATGAAATGAAAAAAGGGAGTCAAAAGGGGTGGGAAAAGGGTGGGAAAAGGGAGCTTTAGACTAGGGGTTTCACAGTAGCCCCTTTTCGCGCCCTTTTTCGTGCCCTTTTTTTCCATTTCTTCCAGGATTCATGTAGGAACCTGTTTTTTTTCGATCTTCTACCATTTTGGCATTTCTAATTGAAAAAGGGGAAAAAAGCTGGGCAAAAACGGAGAGAATGGCACAAAGGGCGAAAAAGGGCATGAAAATGGTGCAAAAAAGGGCTACTGTGAACAACCCTTATAATAATAATATGTGTCGCCTGTCAGCAACGGCCTCTGGTCGGCTAAACAGCGAGTAACCCGGCGAGAACCCCAACCAGAGAAACCCGATAGACGCTAGTAGCTCGTGTGTTCCCCGAGCAGTAGGACCAGTCGTACGGCGTCCTCCCTAGGAGGCTGTATGTCGTAGGTCGGGATGCGAGGCGGAACCCGGAACGAGTCGAAGAGGGTGTGATATCCACTCAGGTACAAACCCGAGGTGTGGATACAACCCGTAGTACGGTGCGAGGGAAGCGGGACAGAGTGGAGACAATGCCTATGTCAAGCCAAGGTAGAAGCCTGAGATTAGACGAGGTAGAATCTACTGTACATGGAGATTCTACCGTGTTTATATAGGCTTCTAATAAATTAAAGCGATCGCGGTCAATCGCGATCAGTTCCTGCAGCGTAGCATTAAGGAGCATTAATGCTGATGCTCCTGGACTCCTCTGTGTTGGTTCCCGTGGCGTCGGTGGACCTAGGAGACCCGATGTTCGGGTTTCCTAGTCCTAAGTGTCATCGTCTCCAGTGGTTCAAACCCCGATCGGGTTTGCAACCACTCCTGTACTCCGTGTACTCTCCTGTGTCAGCTCTTGGTGCGTCCGGGGACTAGAATCCGTCTGTACGGGTTCCTAGTCCCTAACGTCTTCTGTATTCCGTGGCGCAGTCTGCGGCTTTAGAATCCGAGGCCGGGTTTCAACTGTGAGAAGGTCACGTGGTGGCGTCATGAGAGCCCCGTGCCGCTAAGACGCGTCTGTATCCATACAGACGTGTCGCGCGAAAAAGTAGAACCCGGGCGATTCATGACATCGCCTGTGATTCAAGTTGCAGTCTGCAATCAATGTGAACCTTACCCGCAATGCAGAACAGAAGACACTTTTCTGCTACGTCCTTATCATTCCTTTCCAGTGTTGTATTCCTGACTATTTGGTGCAACCACCATGCTGAAGCTTCAATTCCCACGACTTCGGGCATCTCGGACAGCCCAAAGATCATCTAATGGGCCCCAACAGCTTTCCAAAGAGCACTCTATTATAATGAAGGACCCTTCTGCTAAACTTCACTCAAAAGCTCATCTCGAACATGGGGGTTTGCGCATGTTCACTTTCTAAAACAGTGCCAAGTTTGGAAGTCCCGCTGAGTCGGACCAGCTTCCAGCCGGATAATTGCTCTGCATCGCGGATGCCACGAAACCACCAAATTTGATGAGAAACTCAGCGAGTAAAAATGACATCGACGTTCAACACGCGATCATATGACCTGATGGTTCATGATCGTCATGCGCATTAACAGGACTTGATGCAGTGCAAACCCATCAACACGATTAACCTAAATCTGAAGGTCAAAGAGCCAGTCCGTTAAGGCGGTGGGACAAAGTTGCCTTGCACTTGACTCATTTTGCAAGTTCAATTGTCCTTTCTCCAAAGTAAAGAAATTCATTACACCACAGAAAAATATCAAAACGGTTGACAAACACAAAATACACAAAACTCGAGCCTCGGTCTTATGTCTGGTGGACCTAAACACTGCTTATTCGCTTGAGTATGACTTGCTAAAATAATGATGATTCAAAGGTATGCAAAGAAAAAACAAGTATTCAGGCTGATGATGTACACGTCAACGACGAAGCAATCGTGTTGAAAATCTCGGGGGACGTGCCCCAAAGAAAATCAACAGAGACACAGTGTCACACATGTTGGAAAGATTCAGTAATTACTTGGAATGGGAGTGGGAGTTGCAGAGAACCCTCAAGACACCCTATTTAAAAGCAATGCAAGAGCAGAAACCGCAAATCAAGGTCCAAATTGTGCCTTTGCAATAGCTGAACTCCCCCCTAACTGAACCAAGAAGATGACGAGCCCCGGGGTCTCGAAAGCCATAATGCTTGCATGCAACTTCCTGGTGTGTTGGGTATATGACTCCATTAACAGTGCAGAGATCAGTTGAGCTTCTGGTATTGAAATGCACCGAAAGTGCTTGAAGATAGAAGACATCTCTGTGCATCCGCATTGACCGGATATGACTGAGGACCTGTGACAAATGCCACCATTATAGATCTATGTAGACTGCATATCAATGCTCTTCACATGTACATACAAAAAGGTACATGTTTCCACTCAATGTCACCACTTGCTCCCCCAAATTTTCATGACTATGTTAACCCCGTCGCCTTTAGAGCAGTGACCGGAGAAAGCAGGTCTTCAAAATCCTTGACCAGTTCGTCCCCGATCAACTTGATCTGAAGCGTAAGCGAGCGGAGTTGCGCAATGTCGGCGCATCCATTGGAGCGGTGCCAACGGTCAGTCAATGCACGCGCCATCGTCGCGTAATCTCCGCGCTCCTGAGAACGGAAGCGGTACAGATCTATGTGCTCCAGCGAGGGCAGAAAGCGCCGCTCTGGGCACTGCAACAAGGCGAACAAATCACTTGTATACACCTCCTTTTTGTAGTGAGAATCAGTTTAGTGAGGGCTGACATTTGCGGGAGTGATTTGACGAGCAGCTGGTGGATGTGGAGCTTCTGTAGATGCGACTCGTGGCGCTCGAGAAAATGGAGCATCGAGTCGGGATGGGTGGGGAGCTCCTCGACTGCAAACTTTCGAGCACGGGCAGTGAAATCCGCGGCAGAATGGCATCTAGCCCGTTGTTCAGCCCGTCAAGGAAGAGCTTTCTCAGATGCAAGTGCACCAAGGTGTTCGTTTCGTCGTCCAAACCGTCATCATCTCCGTCGTCCAAGTAAAAGCGACCATCTTCGAGCGTCTCGGCCTGTCGGAGTATGTCGACACAGTCCTGCAGATGCACCAACATACAATGGAAGAATGTTATCTGCTTCCAAGGGATCGTGGAAGAAGGTGATAGAACACCGTCGTTTCGGCGAGCACCCGTAGCTTCGGTGCAGAGAGAATGCATCGGCTATGTCGCGAAAATTGTCCGCAGCCATGATCTCGATGTCCTCGAGGAGAGGCCACCGGACCAAATTCGGCAAAGAGCGCCCCCAGTTGGTCCACTTGAATCTCCCGCTCAACCAGAGGTCCAATTTCTTCACATGCGGGGCAAATCGGGTTAAGAGCGCTGCAGCTCTGCATCGCAAAAAAAAACAAAGCACAATAAGCACTCGGGATCCTGCAGGCTGCAGAGTTTGGAAAGGAGAACTACGCACCGGACATTACCCATACACCGCATCATATCCCCGTGGATGGTCAGCGTCAGTGGACGGCCCCGTGCGCGCTCAACCCAGCTCGCGAAAAAGCTCGCGATCTGCGCTGGAGTCCGCTGATGTGTCGCCGACTTTGACAAGTAGTATTCATCAAAGCGCAAATGCGGGGTTGTCCAGAGCGATGCATCGGCGAGCGCAATTTCGTGCCACGTCCTGCAGACATGGAGAAAGACGAGTGGCGCGGGACACCGCCAATTAGCGTCCGGTTTTTCCCATTGACAAGGAAACGGAATGCAGTACAGGAAGATGAGGGAAACGATTTCCGGAGGGAGTATGAGGATTGTGTAAAGGAGGGTGTCGAGTCCGGCGGTATTTTTCCGTTTCGGTTTCTTGCATTCTACAAGAGCATGGTCCGTCTCTACAGTGGCATTGAGCTCATCGGGACGTGCTCGGAGCTCGGTGGCGGACATGCCCAGACGACTGTGTAGATGTTAGTGAAAGGAAAGGCAACGCACGAGCCGATGAAAAGGGTACGGGAAGGGACGCACAATGGATATGGCAAAGACAAGGCAAAGAGATTCGAGAAAACTTGCTGGGGAGACACGTGACCGCATCGACCGGCAATCACGCCGCGCCAGAGAACTTGACCTGCGCACTTGGGTTGCAACTCATTGTCTCTGCATTACTTGACTAGGCGCTCTTCGTTTGCTCGACGGAAGCCCGCCACCAAGCTTGGCGGCTGTACCTGTAGCGCGAAGCCCACGATTCGGGGTCTCGGCAACCTCGCCCTTGCAACTCCCGTGCTCTGCCCAGCGCCTCGACCTGCAATCCTCTTTCCTCAATTCCATTCCGGTCGCCGATCCTTCTCATCCAGACAGTCCTGCCTCCTGGAGCCGTGCCACTCGATGTGTGCCTCTGTCACCATCACGCCCGCGTGCTCAGATTGCGAGCTAAGCAGAGTGCGTCGTCGTCTTAGCACTCAGTAGTGCGCAGCGGGTGCGTTGTCCCGTTTCCCACTCTTCGACAGACGACACTACGCTTTCCATCTCGACCCGCCTGCCTCGATCGTTTCCTTTTTTTTTCCGCCCTACCCAGCTGTCGCATCATCACAAGGCCACGCGGGGGAGACGATCCGGGCTCGTACCGCCGCATGATGCGACTCGGCACCGGACGGGGACGGAGACGCGGTGCGACGCACAATGCGCCGATGTGGCGCGATAAGCAGGACGCGGACGCGGGCTGTGTCCACTGTCGGTGTCGCTGCGGGGACGCGCAAGCGATGTCGATGTGATGGTGATGCGGCGCCACGTCTGGCTTCTGCATTCGGGAGCGGGCGGGCGAGGTCGGTCTAAGGGCATGCACGCACATCTTTACGTTAGGTGAGGGCAGGCGGCGTGCGTGCGGTGTGCGGGGAGAGTGTGGTCGACAGTCGACCGTGTCGCTGGTAGAGCAGGCACGGTACGGGAGATGGGATGGTGCGGCAGAGATGGGGCGCTCGGGGAGATGTGGTGCGGCGGAGGGCCCGATGCTGCTCCTGGTATATCCCGTGCGCGCGCTGGGCGTTGGTGTCGGTGTCCCGGGAGATGGGGACGGGTGGGAGGGCGCCGTGGGCCGGAGCTGGGGAGGGGAGGGGCGAGACGAAAAGGCGCCGGAGCCGGAGGTGGACGTCGACGCGACAAAGGTGGTGGGGAATGGGGAGAGCTGGGTGCGGCGCCGCGCGCGCGGTGGAGCGCGTCCTCTTTCCACTGAGTCGGATGGAGATGGAGCTTGAGTGCGGGCGGTGGAGGTGGTGCGGCGGAGGTAGGAGGGAGGGGTGAGGAGCGCGAGGGGAGAGGAGAGAGTCGGCCGGTGGAGCGCGCTGGAATGAAGACGGTCGGTGCGGTGCGCGGTGGTGTGTCCCGCGCGCGCGGTGGAGCGTCGAGAGGCGGGGACGCGGAGGGTGGAGGAGGCGCCGCGCTGGAAGGAGATCGAACGTGTGTCGGGCGCGGATCGGGGTCCGAGTGCGAGTGCTGGTGGAGATGGGTGCAGGTGGGAGGGCTCTCCGCGTCGGCGCAGCGCGGCTGGCTCTTGTTTCTACGGCAGGTGGAGGGCGCACAAGACAAAACAAGACGCGAGGGAGAGGAAGGAGGGCTCGAGGCTCGTCCCTGTGCGCTGGAAGCTGGGTTAGGGAGGGGATGGATGGCACGCCGCTAGGTTGCAGCTCTCTAGCTCCTCTGGCACGGGGGTAAGAGACGCTCGTGGTGGGCGAGGGATGGCGTGTCCTCGTCCCGGCTCTAGGCTGCGCAGAGTTTCTGCCGACACGATGATGGGCGAGCGCCTTCCGTGGCGAAGGGAGAAGGGGAGGGGAGAATGGAGAAAGGGAGGGGGAGAAGGTGCGGGAAGGGCGAGGATGCTCATGACGGCGCAGAGCAGCTCGAAACAATCGGCTGGCGACAACACAAACTGGCTCAATCCTTCCTGTCCTCGCACGCTCACCGTGCCGCCCAGGGCGCAACCGCCAAGCAATGTCACCCTCTCATTCCAGCGTTAACGTTATTTCCTCAAACGCGACCCCCAGTTCCGCGTGCAGCGTCTTTGCTCCTTCTCTCAGTCGCAGTCCTGCTCGGTGGTCCCTCGTCTCAGCCCGCTTGTTCATCAGCTGCGCAGAGTCGTCCAAACACGCTCGTCTGTGAAGACATCCACGTTGCACCCCGCTCTGGCGTCTTTCTCCCGTCCTTTCTCTCTGCTCACCGCTCGCCACTTCGTCCCGTCCCGCGCTTTCCTCGCTATCGCCTCCTTCTTGGTCGTTCCCCTGCTCTGCTTGGTCCACATATCATCAACGTCCGCCCCCTGCTCTGGCGTCATTCGGCAATCCGCCCGCCCCTCCACCTCTCGACGTTCGCTCTGGTGTTGTTCTCCCGTCCCGTCCCTCCTCTCCACTCGCGGTTTCGTCCGCCCGGCTTCTTAAGCCTTTTTCCCTCGCTTGGTCGCTTCTCCTCGCTTGGTCCGTTCTGTCTTCGGCCTATACCTCCAGCTTAGCTTATTCCGCATCTCGTCTCCTTGGACAATCTTATCTTCTCTTCTCTTCTTTCTGGCCTTCGACGATCAGTCTTTCCCTACCCTCACCACTCCTCTTGTTCTCTTTCTCGGCCTCTTCCCTGTCTTTTTCTCCTCCCCACTGTGTCCCTCGTCTCAGTCCTGCTTACAGTATCCTCATCTTCATCTCTTTCATGCTATTGTCACCATCCAAGGCTATATACGTTACTTACCTGCCTACCCATCCATTATCACGATTTGTCACCACGTTTGCTTACTGCTAAGCCTGCTTACTTTACCCTGGGCTACGCCCGCCCACGCCCTCGTTACATGTAGGATAGTACGTGTTGTACACTTTACTTGTTACTTGCCATGTGCGTCTCAGGCTTTGGCTCGGAGTCGTTCTCATGGCTATCCATTCTGAGGCGACCAGCTCAGGATGCGCGCTCTGCGAATCTGATAGAGGGCGGAGATACGAGCTTAGGGAGGAGAGCAAAAAGGGAACTTGAGGAGTTGCATAAATTCAGACCACTCGATACCGTGAATGAATGGGTTGATTCGAACCTCTTTGGACACGCATCCTGCGTCAGTTCAGCTGCCGGATGAACGAGTTCGAGCAAAGATGGCGATTGCCTAATTTGGTGCATGGGTTGCCTATTTTGGCGTGCCCTCGTTTTATAGGAGCTGACTCCTCGTTTGGCTCGGGATTCTCGTGGGGTTGAAACCAAGATGGAATCGCAAGTCAAGGTAATCCAAACAAGGGAGGTGTATTTTATTTGAGTCCGAAGTTTGTAATGTACATCATGATCGAAGAGGAAGACGCAAACAGGCAATGAGAAGTTAATGAGAAGGTCCAACGAAGATTCAAGACTCGAGCCCGAGTCGCAACCGCCGCACCCAATTGCACGCACATCAATACAAGAACTGCTCGACGATGTGGTAATAGTCGTCTGGCGGCGAGTCGGCGTTGGATGAATGCGAACCGGAAGAGGGGGCAGGCCAGAGGGCGTCGAATTTAACGCAGAGATTTTGCCATTGCTATATAACACAGCGCGTCAGCTACGAAGTTAACTGGAGAGAGGACGTACGGCGGTGGCTCGTGCCCTCGCGGCGGCGGCGTCGAGTGGAGCAGTAGAGAAGCTGCTCCCCGACTCAAGCGCCCCTTCGTCCCGTCTGGGCTGCAGCCCCGGCCGCACATCCTTCAATTCCTGCTTGGACGCATGCAGCGCGAAGTAGTTGATCATGTGGATGCCGGTGGGCGCCGGTATCGGGGCGGGGGCTGCAGCCGGCGTGGAAGAGGCGTGGGGACTGGGAGGGCGGAGGTGAGGGCGAGGGAGCCGAGCAGGAGGATCGGGAGCCGGACGGCGGTGGGGGATTTCATTCTGGTGATTTTATTTTCGTGTGGGTGGGTAGTGCGCAGTGGGGGAAGTAGGTTGGGTAGAGGATGCACAGACACACTATATTTATACCGCTGGGCGTCTCGTGGATGGGTGAGACTTTCCGAGAATCTTTCGTTTCCGCAGAAATCTTAAGATTTACTTCCGCTCTGTCTAGACTCCGAGTCTCAGGGTGTTAACATCCTTCCGCACTGGCTCTGCCAGAGCCAGTGACTGGAAGTCTGTCACATGGAAATTCTTTCGCTTTTTGGATGCATGACAAAGACAGTAACCATATGAAGTTTGATTAAACAATCCACATCTCAACGGAAAATCAGGTTTGATCCTTGATTGTTTAGTCACATGAAAGGGGACAGGAGAGCCAGGGGGTATGAAGGTTCTGTTTAATCAAGGGTTGTTAATCGTGGATAATCACGGTTCATGTTCAAACATGAACATGAACAAAAACAGTGTTCACCAAGGCTCAAAGGTGAAAATGTGCCAACCAGGGGACTCAAACAAGTGACCTCTCCAAAACCGACAAAATCAGAGAGAAAGCACCATAACCACTAGGCCATGCAACCATTGCAACCTGCCTTCCAGCCTGGAATAAACCAGGTACTAATTAACATTTTGGACTTAGACTTTCTGCAACCAACTTACAACACAGACAAGATTTTTTTGGCTCTCCACTTTAATTTTCTGCTCACTAATGACACTGGTGCATCCAAATAAGTGGGGAGGATCATTGAGATCTTCATTTCACTGAGGCAAGTTCACTGTGATAAACTTATAGGTTGGAAAACAAATATGGGTCTCACAGTATTCAAAGTGTAGGAACTTTAAAGTAACTGGTATGTTCAAGTATTCAATAAGTTCTGGAGAAGATCATCATTAGATGTTAATACAGTGTGCTGACTTTCCTGTGCCTTGCTTAGGGAGATCCTGGAACCCGGATGGGTTCTTGTTCTTCCCTTCATAGAAAATCTCATGTTTCGCTTTTCACAACATCTTATTCAGTCAATCCAGGTGCCAATGCTGGTGGCATGCTTCAAAAAAACCTGTGACATTTCCCATCCCACCATTTTATAAAAACACTCCAAAAGCTTCCTCTTGGTCAGGTGTGGGTCTTCAGGTAATGGTTGCAGTCCCAGATTCAGAACCCTCAATTGCCCATAACCGCGCACCAGAATTCATCAGTCCACTCCACTATCAAAATTCACTGCCCTAATTTTATCTGCCACTCCCTTCTAGCTCATACTTGGTTCACATACTCATAGTGTGACAGATGTGCAAGGAGTGAGATCTGCCACACGAGAGATTGAGTAGACCAAACACAAGGTGATTGTTTCAAGTGTAGGATTCACCCCAAAGCAAGATAAATACAACAGTGGTTTATATACTAGGAGGGGGGGTGGTTCTGATAATGATCCAATCAAGTATCGGGCCCCACAAGCAGAAACAGAGTTGAAGGAGTGTTGAACACCATGAATGGGGTGAATGGACACTAGAGACGGAAAGAATGTATTGAGTGATGAAAATATTACATTCACATGTACCTCATAGTCTTCCATGCTAGCCTTTGTCCACCTCCACATTTAGTCTTCACCTTTACCCACTTAAACTGCAATCTTAAGCTTGGCACAGAACACAGAAACTAGCAGGGGAATCCAAAGTATAAATATAGGTACTAAGTACAGGAGCAGGAATACTACGCACCTAGGGAATCTGAAGAGACGAAAGGATGGGGATTCCCATGCTAGGCGAAACTTATACTATTAGGTACTACCCAGTAGCATGTGTCTGGAGGTATCTACAATGATCACAGGCTTGGTCGCA
>JARKIC010002885.1:0-43619 GCA_029378375.1 Mycena olivaceomarginata
GGCTTACCGCCGTCAGGAGACTCCAAGTACAACCGCGATTCTAGTCATTGTCGACAAGCTCACCAATACGCTATCATTGTCCCCACTCACGACAGTCTAACTCAAGAAGAAAAGGAAAGCGGGCGTTGATGGAAACGAATGGAGGTCGGGTTAAAGGATCGGATCTCGACACAGGCTGTCTCTGTCACAAACGAGCTCACAACCGACCCAAGAAACGCTTGGAGAGGCTACTTCGGCTGGAGGAGGAGATTCTACGGGAGCAAGAAGAATTACCCGCCTGTAGTACATTCACTGTAGATATTATGTATGCACGATTAGTAGCGCGATCAGCGATAGTTTACGATTGTGTACATGATTAGTAATGCTATTCTTATCTTAACCGCACCCCATGACAAGCTGAGCTTCAAGAGCCAGAGTGTCAGTGCGACTACTCGGAAACCCTCGTCGGCTGAGCACCCAACGTCTGCTCACCGCCACCGGTCACAGTGGCCCTATGGAGGGGTCAAACCATTTCTAGCTAGGGCACAGGCTAGAGTCCCGCTTGCGCGCGGACTCGCCTTGTTTAACTACAAGAAGACCACAATG
Organism: Mycena olivaceomarginata; assembly: GCA_029378375.1. Taxonomy (NCBI): domain Eukaryota; kingdom Fungi; phylum Basidiomycota; class Agaricomycetes; order Agaricales; family Mycenaceae; genus Mycena; species Mycena olivaceomarginata. The sequence goes on from JARKIC010002885.1 coordinate 586, forward strand.
GGTCGCGATCGTGGTGAGGCTCCTATGGAGCCCCCAATCCGACTTCGTCTTGTGAGGAGTTCCGTGCCGAAGCACAGAGGCTTCACACATGGGCTGTGCCTGCCATAAAGTATGTGAACCGCTCACTAACCTATCTACAGGCTTGTTTTTGTCATTGCCGTCATTTCCAGCGAGACGTTCACGTGCTGTGTCACCCAAGCAACTTTGCACCAGAACTACCATTCCCCTGCCACAGGCTTGCAAAGTCCTTTCACCAAAGCAGGCTTGAAGTAGTCTGAGGTACATTGGCATTTTTGCCTTGATGAGTATTAATCCTGAGATGTTTGACAGCACCTCAATGTTGACTTCCGTGCAGTTGCTGCAGCAGTCAACGACCCCGAGTTCCCTGTGCCGGCACTGTGGGACTCGAGGATGCCGACAGTGACAACGCAACAAGTGCAGACATGGGGAGAAATGTTGGTTGAGTATAGGTGGTAGGAGAGTGTGGCGGGTCCAGCAGGAAAGAATGTGCATTCCCTGACAATATACCATTGTCTGCCAACAGGTTTAAAACCAGCAATCTCCAGTGTAACAGACTGTAGGACCTCTGATGACTCTCTCCAGTGGAGGTGGTTTTAGCAAATGGTGTAGAGGGTGGAGTTGGCGGAGGTGCTGGAACTTAGGTCATCTTGTAGTTAATAACTTGGTGATAACATAACTGGCTGCTATATCAGTTTGGGACTCAGAGGAATCTCCTTAGCAAATGCCTCATCATCCAGGTCTTCACTTTTGTTCCAGCAGGAGTCTGGTTCATCACCAGGGGAAGGAGATGGGCTCAATGAGAGGACCCTTCCAAATATCACAAGGCAGTAGGATAGGAAGGGTTTGACCGGTTCAGAGTGGGCTGGCAAGGCACTGGGCTTGGTCATTGATTTGGGTTATGGGTTGAAACAATGTTGATCATAACAGTAGGTAACCAAGTTATCTTGATTCCCTTTTTTGGACCTCAAGCTGCTTTAAGTTCCCAGTACTGGTGAACAATGTGCTCCGAACTAAACCCAAACAACACTTATCACCCAAATACAACCCAAGATCTTTCCGGAATAAGCGGTGACACCTATGGAAATAAGACTAGGATCGGAAATAGGTCGATCATCGAGCGCAAGAGCCAAGATTCAGATGAGTGGTAGTCCCTTTACAGGTTCTAACAAGGTTGAAGGTGTTTCCCTTAGGAAGATGAACCTTCACTACAAGATATCACCAGGAATTGGCCTAAGCGATGATCGAGCAGTGGAAATAAGATGTTTTAAAAGCTTTGCAGCTTATGAGACAGCAAGTATTGAGAGTGGTGGTGGTGGTGTTGTCCAACGACGTGCAGGAGACCTCGAATAGGTTGATGATATAACAATTCCAAACGATAGAGATCCCATAGCTTATTTCCCAAGTGCCAATGACGATTGCTCTGCCCAATCCTTCATTTGATGAAAATGCCCTGCATCCCTCCCTACTACCCCTCGCCTGGACACGAGTTGAGAATCGCCCATGACTCGGCCTCAAGCTGTCAATACTATGTGGTGTGGCAGAGTCGAGTGCGCGGTATCTACACCAACTCATAAGGTCTTTCCTTAGACTTGACGGGTCTCCACTAATACATGGCCTTCCTCCAGTTGGATCACACATAGCTTGCAGGGATGAGTGGTATAATTTGAGTACTCACCATCACCCTCCACATCCGACGACAATGCTGCGAGTTCTGTGTTAGAAGCTAGCATAGACAGTAGAGACATGCCATCACGCTCCGAAAGTCTATCCCCAGTGGAAGACGTACAACGCACAATATGTTCACTGCCTTCCTGCCCCAGATCGCTGCCAGTGTCCCCACCTCTAGCATTGTGCTCTTCATCACCCACACCTAGCCATCACTCCAACAAGATACGGCTATTGACGTCATTGCCAAAGCAAACCCACTCTGAGCAGACAACCAACACCCCATACAAGCCCTGATTACCTGTGCTCTTCAGATAGTGGGATGGTCTAAGTTGAAGGTCCTGACCGAGAAAAGAGAAGCAGGATGTTTGGCAGTAGAGGCAGAGGAGCAACACAATAAGGCAGAGGACCATGCAAAGTGGGAGTGCCTCATGAAAGCAGAAAAAAGATCCCATGTGCAAGGAGGGGCAGAATAAATGACAGTGTCACCATCGCACACTAAAACAGCTTGCCAAAGAGGCGGCAAATCTTAAAGGAGGGAAGTGCCGCAAGGTAAGCCACTGCACAATTGTAACACAGTGTTCTCACATACCTGTATCAGATTGAGCTCAACCATTGGGAACTAGTGTCATGAACTGTGGTTTGCTAAGGGGTCTCGTCCAGTACATGAGGTTGGGAAGAAGATCAAGGCTGAAATCTGCAAGCCTGCTGGGCATAAGAAGACAAAGGTGGAGCATCCTGCAAAATACATGCATTGGATGATACTGTTTTCACAGTCTTCAATTACATTGGCACAGACAAGTGTTGGCTAGGGCTTTATGGACATCATCCAGGAGCTACAACACGTCAATTACAATTACTTTCAGTATTTGAAAACACAAACCATGAAGGGCTGGATTGAAACAGTGAATAGCTTCAGTCAATGGAAACTATATATTGTGGTATACACGTTGAAGGGGAATAAGATCTTTGTGCTGCCAGTGCTCCTCTATCCTTGGCAACAGTGCACTGTATTATTATCACTACAATCAGCAATTGAGTGCTGGAGATCCTTGAGTACCAATTCAAGGACAGATCAACCTATCAGGTTTCCAACTTGTTCTGTAGGAGATTTCTTGATAAAATGCTGGCATAGTTGATACAAAGGAGCACAAAGGCTGCCCAAAAGCTTCCTGCAGATGCTGAAGTCCAATGTGAAAATGCATTCCTCCACTGAGTGTGGACCATCAAAGAGCATTGAGTCCCTGCTTTTCTGGTAAACACGAGAATCACTGGTCAAATCTGAAGACCATGTGCAAGTAGATCAACAACATAGTTGTCCCTTACCTCATGCACCAGAGAGCCCTGCTCGGGTTGCCTCCTTTACAGAAAGCACTTGTGATCATTGACATCTGGTCTGTTCATCAATTAAAAGAATTCCAGGACTGGCTCTAGGAAGCCCACCCTCAACATCCTTATCAACTTTGTTCTGGCCAACTGCACCAGTATTGGACAGCTGCTAGATGTCAGGATAAACACTGTGAAGGTGGCCTACCAATCATTGATATCCTCCTGGAACAGCAGCGCAAGAACAAGAAGCTGGATCTTAACACAACACTGCTGATGTATTGGGACACAAGTGTCAGGTGGATCTGGCAAGAATTCAAGATAATTCAAAACAAGGAATTGATATTAAAGGTAAGCACTGACCTTGTTTACTACTGCCCAAGTAAGGATGAGAAAGTGAAGGAGGATGTTAAGGTGCACAATGATAAAGAGATGGGTGCTGATAATATGGAGATCCCTATGTAGGAGGGCCTGCAAGCGATTGGCAACCAGTGCTGTTGGCAACAATGTGATGGATGACCTCGGTTGCAAAACCATATAGTGCAGGAGCTCTGTTTTTGTTTCATTTTTTGCTGCCTATCACGACACCTTATGCACCAGCAGCAGTGTATAACCAGTTAGCCTGTCAGGGCAAGAGCCAGCTATCTCTGTGCTATGACAGGCTAGGGCAGCTGTCATATTTTGTGAAAGAAGAGAAATCATCACATGAATCCAATTACCAAATTAGACTGATCTTCTTCTCCCATTATGCCCACAGTGGTGCACAAGACAACTTTTGAGTTTGGACATTTGGCTTGTGGTGAGTTGTATCTGTATTTCTTTTGTAGACTTGTGTGTTGTATGTAGTCAACGGTATAATAATATAAATTTATTATAATATTTTGTCGCATTCAATGGCAGTACCTAGGTGCTTTGTTTGAATACCTCAGAGTACCCAGTAATGGTTCACGCTTGACAGAAATTGAGGTGGGGAGGGGCTTGTCCTTGACCTCCACCTTGGTGGATGGCTAAAGGAAAAGTGTTAGATCAATCAATGGTCAGGGAGCAAAAAAAGAAAGAGTAACTCACTGATGAATACGCAGTGGTGGAATTTTCTTGGATCAACTTGGAGAAAGTACACAATACCAGTCAGGTGCTGGTGGGAGTAGAAGGTCATAAGATACTCTGCAGTGTGCCATGCATTGTTGTAGTGCAGGCAGAGGGGAAGGGCATAGTGGGGAAGCCTTTTGAATGCAAATGGCTAGTAGTGGGTGGAAGTGGTCGCAGTGTCAACAGTGAGACTAAGAGAGCTGGTCAAGAATGTCAGCCGAAAGTAGGGAGGGTGAACACTATACTGACTACCACATGGGTTTCAAATGCATGGGCCATGTGGCTGAAGCTCAGAAGCTCAATGGCAACATTGGCTTGGGCAAGTAGTTTTTGTAGTGCAGTGTTGTGGGTCGACACCTTTGCTGGGTGGAATTTGTTGGAGTGTGTGAATGGACTGTGACATTCTCGCATCTTCAATCTGATCTGATCCTCTGTGATCCGTGATCATTGATCTCCTTATCTGATCTCTCTGATCCTATCTGATCCTCTTATCTGATCGGGATCTTATTGTCCTGATAACAATCTTATTGTCTTGACATCTATCTTATTATCTCTATTGTCTTGATAGCCATCTTATTGTGTCTATTGTTCTTGTTGTTCTTATTGTTCTAGCTACTCTATTGTCCTCATAGGTATATAAGTAAAGTAGCATTGCCCTGGATCTTCAGTTCTTACTGTTGACTCCAGACAAGTAGTTTCATCTCATACAATCTAACAGAGTTCTTACTGTTGACTCCAGACCTCTGTGTTTACCTGTTTAACAGAATTGGGGTCCAGAGGAGTGAAAGTCTCCATCGCTAAGATTATTTACCAGGGTATATTGATCTACCTACTCGCCGGCTGCCAGCCAGGTGGAATATTAATTAGAGCACTATATGAAGTCAGTTATTCCATAGCAGGCATAGTCCCGTTGGGATTGCGTTGGGATGAACATCAGTTGATTCAGTTTTTCCGGTTTCTATTCTGGCACATCCCAAATGTTGATTGGATGGTAGTGACCATGTATTAGTACTCATAATTAATCTCGGTGAGTGACCTTGCCATCCTATAGTGCACAGCAGCCGGGTTAAATCATATTCCAAATTTGGTCAACCTCCGGTGTCGTTTGATTGCAAAGGTATTATCATTCGGATTTCTATTCTGCCACATCCCAAATGTCGATTGGATGGTAGTAATTGTGGATTAGCAGTATGATTAATCCCAGTAAGGGACTTTACTTTCCTATGGTGTACGGCAGCCGGGTTAAGTTACGTTCCAAATTTGGCCAACCTCCGGTGGTATGATGTCGCTTTTTGCCAATGGAATCAGGCCTCTGCGATACACTATGATTTATTCCGACCGAAAACATCCACAATACAAGTTTTAAACTCTTTGGGAACACCAAAATACAATTATAGAATGGCACAATCAAGTCACTCCACCCCGAGACCAATCAAGGTACTCATGCAGGGCTTGTCTCAGAGTTCCACATAGATTGAGCATATTTCATAGGGCCATAGGCATGTGATTTACATGTAGAGGCATACTCTAAAAGTGGGATCATGCCGTGGCATTGTTGGTATCTGGTTGCGGTAGTTTAAACCATGCACAGAATTTATTGCAAGCATGCTCTGCAGGGAAGGCTGCAAATGCAGCTGGCACATTTCCATCCCCAAAGAGGTCAATACCATCGCTAATTGAACTGTGAAGACTGTGAATTTGGTGCCAAAATCAAGATCAGAATAGTACTTACGGTGAGGTCATGATTTGGGGATCGGTCAACCTTTCAAGAGTACCTGGCCAAGAAGTAAGTAAAATTAATTGTGTCACAGTGTGAGGTTACCTTGAAGTTCGGAGAGATAGACCATACCAGCGGTTTTGTAGTATTGTACGTATTGTGTGAATGACAAGAAATCCACCATCTCATGAAGTGACTTGTCTTCAGAATCAGAAAGTGCAGAGACGGCATTCTCATTGTGGATGAATTTGTGGAAGCCATCCAGCTTTTCGTCAATGAGCTCCTCCACTAGATATAAGCGGCAGATTGTTGACTTGGTACTAGCTGTGCGACTCGAGGGCTGCTCATGGACAATGGCCACAGCTGCATGCACGAAGCGGATATCAGGGATATTGAATGGTGGAGGATGCAATGATTTTTGGATGAAATGGTCAATAAATGAGAAAGTAAATGTCATAAATGACATGGCCACTGCAGAATATTGGCCTCTATAAGAATTTTGCGATATTCATCCGCTGAAGTCAGCTGAGCAACAACCCAACCATCAGGGTCTATGCTTGTTGCCTTGGCTCGACGCACATACATGGTGAGATGCATTAGGGTCAAGTACGCTGGATGTGCGGTTTTGAATGTTCCAATCCCGAGATAATTGTCCTTTTCCATGACGATAGACCCTTGTGCAGCTTTTCCTAGATCACAGGTAAAGCCCTGAAATTTGCCTCCACCCACAGCGGCAATGAGCTCGTTGAGAGGACGATAGGAAATTGGGAAGAACTCAACACGATCTGAGATAGTGAGAGCTATATCTGCGTTCAACAATTATAGGTGTCGTCCTTTCTGGACAAAAATGAGGATTTGGTTTTTTGGATGGCGCTTTCTTGTTTTGACCAATGATCACTGTGATCACTAGTCAAACTGAAATTTTGACGTCAGCAAGATCTGAAAGTGATTTGAACCAAACCAAAATGAAATCCACCAAAACCAAAACGAGATGTTGAGGTTGTGACCATCAGGTCACACCGCAAATCTAATTCTTGTTTTGATTGATCTTGATCTCGTCTGACACAATTGTGTTTCGATACCGGCGGGTTCAGTTTTCACTGTGGTGATTTGGATTGTGTCTTGAGCAATCTCGTTTTGGTGGTCCTGCCATTTGGTTTTGTACTTCCGTTCTCCAGTCCTTTAGCGCGTGGTTTTGATTCCGGTAACAAGGCAATTCTGATTCCAGGCCATTATGATTCCCACACAATGAGTGTCTCCCGGCGCCCGCCACACCGCCTTTCCTCACACCATTCCACCCGCTGGCACTGCCGCCGCTGCACTTATTGTGCCCGTTGCGCCTGCAACCCGCACGCCCGTGCCTGCATTACATTTACCTGTGCCCATGCCCCCCTCTGCACTTCCCTGTGCCCATTTCCCCTACCCCTGTGCTCTTACCCCGCCTCGCCCGCCGGTTCGCCAGCACCCCACGCTTCCCGCTTCGTCCCAGCACACACGCCCCTGCCGTTCGCGCTTCGCCCGTACCCTGCACCTCGCTTCATCCCCAGCACCCGCGCTCCACACTTTGCTCCAGCGCCCACGCTCCCAAATCGCCCCGCGCCCGTGCTCCCAATTTGTCCATTCTCTCCACCCTTGCCCTCGTGCACCGCGCCGTTGCCCCACCCTCCGCGTCCTTTGCTGCCGCTGCAGCGCAGCACGCCCCGCCCATGTGTGTCATGCAGCGGACTGGCCGCCTTCCACAATGCCATGCCCATTGTTGCGCTGTGCTTGCTGGCGACACCCTGCTTGCTTGCCCGGCCCGCTCGCCTTCCACGATGCCTTGCCCCCTGCTCGCTTGCCCCGCCCCACTTGCCCGCTCGCTACCGCCTCGTGTACCCGGGCAAGCTTGGCCGATTTTGGTGCATGGAAGGACGCATTGGGGGTGGGGAGGTGTTTGCGCCCACGCGGCTCAGGATGGGGGAGCGAATGAGCACGACAGGTGCGGGCTCATCGACAGGGGGAGAGCTTGCCCCATCTGTTGGAGTGTGTGAATGGACTGTGACATTCTCGCATCTTTGGTCTGATCTGATCCTATTGTTGCAGTATGGATTTGTTCCTTGCACACTATTGGCAGAGTAGCTCAGTTGGAAAGAGCACTAGTGGCGCAATCACTTAGAGGTCCCCGGTTCAATTCCGGGTTCAGCCATTTTCCAACACCTATGTGATCCTATCATTGATCCTCTTTGATCCCTTTACATCTGGTCCCTTGTTCCATATATGGATACTCCCTTGTTCCCAATATAGATGTTCCCTTGTTCCAGATATGGATGTCCCCTTGTTCTTGATATGGACATCTCTTTGTAGTTACTTATCTGGCCTTCCCCTTGTATCTCGTTCTAGCTATCCCTTTGTTTCCATTCTAGCTACTTCCTTTGTTCCTGTAGGTATATAAGTAGAGTAGCATTGCCCTGGATCTTCAGTTCTTACTGTTGACTCCAGGCAAGTAGTTTCATCTCATACAATCTAACAGAGTTCTTACTGTTGACTACAGACCTCTGTGCTTGCCTGTTCAACACCATCCACATACCCTCCCTGCGCAACGTGCACTCTCATTACCACGCCTCACTTACACCACGCCATTGTTCTGCCTCCCTTGTTCCGAAGTAACTCACGCGCACCACCCGCGCTCGCTATCTATCCGTCCTACTATGTCCGCCCACTATGTCTCCATCTTATCTTCCTTTCCACATTCGTTATTCCTTTCTTGATTGATCAATCTCATATCGACCCGTCTTAGCTCGTGGCTGCATACATACACTCTTGTCCTTGTACCCTTCTTCGCCTGGGTGTCGGTGGATTATGTATATGTTTCAGCGCAGCAAGGAGATGGTGAAGCGATTGAGTAGATCGCCATAAGAAAGTAACCGTATATCCTTTGACGAATGCATATATATGTTTTTTGGTATAGAGCAATCGGCACAATAAATAAACTAGGAAGGTAAGTTGAGCAGTATTTTAGATGTATGGTGGGCGAGCGCGAGCCTCAGAGCTGGAAGAGTGTCAATGAGAAGTGAGAGATGACATGGAAAAGGAAGATCTGCATACAATGCCACTGAATTCCATGTGTAGCGAGGCGGGTCGGAACATGACATACAGGTACGTGTCAAAGTCAGTGGCAGTCGCATCGTCCAGAATGTCTTGCCTCAGCAGAACATCAGGCCCACGCAAAGGCAGGTCCACACCGTAGAAGCAGGTGTGCCCTCAAACTGGAACAACACGCTAGATAGACAATAATCAGGCACACGCACAAACAGAGGGCAATACGCACATCAAGCTAACACTCAGGATTATTTGCAGGGTCGCTGTGCGAGTAGTCTGTGCCCGATGGCCCCAATTCCCGGAAGAAACCATCTGTGCAGTCGAATTTTGGTAACTTGAGTGGAATAGATGAGCGACAGAGCTTACGTTGATTGTTTGGCTGCTCAGCGGGAGCAACTGACTCCCCGTCGTGTACATCAAGAACATCAGGGCCCGCGCTAGGGGATAGTCGTCAGGTATTTCCCTCTCCGCTTCTGTGAGACTTTCGCGGGGTAGGAGAGGGTGTCGGACAATCCCATGCCCAGAGAGATAGCGATGGAAAGCAGTGCGGTACAGTGCTTCGATCGCCTGAAGCTCAGGGTCTCCAGTCGATTGCCAGTCCAGGCGCTTGAGAACATCCCAGGGCAACTGAATGTGACCCGCTGCCATTTTGATGAGAGGGCTCTTGAGCGACACCCCAAAACTCTGGTAGAAACATATGAGATCGCCAGAATGCAGCTTTGAAAGATATAGCCACCATGCCCAAAGTCTCGGCGGAGTCGGGACTGAATGGTCCGTTGAAACTGTTTGCAAAAGCACATATCTCAGGCGAATTTGCAAAAGCAACCTGGCAACCGAATAAGATCTGGTGTGCGTAATTATCTGTATAGGAAGTAAACATGTCGTCTGAGACCCTGGTAATGTCTCTAGGCTAATCCATTTCCGTCAGAGAGATCGCCATACAGTGAACAGGACGCATTACCAGGAGGCCAAAGTGGCTATTGACGAGGTCCATGAATGAGTCTTTGTTTGCTTTGGCCAGAAAGTCAGTACGCTTGGCCGGCCACTGCTCCAACATCTCGACTTGGTGAGGTGCAAACATGCAAATAACAGCTGGATTGTGAATGATGTTCTGTTCAAGACCCGGGGAAAGGACAGCAAACACCAAAAGAAGCGACAGAGGAGTAGGGAGCACAGATTCGATGGCAACATAGAGATGACAAGCAAAGCTGTATGTAGTGAGGAGACGAAGACATCGCTCGTCTGGCACAATGCCAGCAGGTGACACGTTAACAACGTGGGTATCCCCAATTTTCCTCCACACTTCCGAGTTTGCAAACACAGTGTCCATGAGTCTGTTCAGGATTCCCCAACGAACACCGGGACCAAGCGCATCACCACTAAAGATTGGGATTACATGAGCAAGATAATATTGGGCTATGCATACGCAGATCACCTTTTCCAAGAGCTCCTTCGCGCAAAAAGCCCGAGCTGACTAGAGGGTTCAATGACCACTGCATCAAACTCGTAACGAGGAGTATATGGATCGCCCCCAAAGAAGCTTTCGAAATGAATGAGCAGCGCATGGACAGCTGCCTCGACAGATGGCGCCGTAACACTGGAGGCTGTGCGCGACAGCAGCAATTGCATAGCGAGCACCCAGCTGGTGAGGTTGCGAAACGATCAACGGGTAACTTCGGGCTAGTGGCCACATAAGCAGAACACCCCTTCCCCCCAAAAAAATGAAAAATCAATACGTACTGAGGGTGTATGCATCAGTTGCCTCAATGTAGATGGGCGCACTGGAGACTAGAGCCATTTTTTTGAAAAATAAATGAGCCGACAAATAATATGGACACATACGGATGACACACTCCTGAGATCTATAACTGGATCTAAGCAGCGCCATATGTAAGGAGGGCTCAGGGACTGGCTCAAATCGTCAGATGGATCAGAACGACAGCTAGCTGACCACGCACATAATGCCCCGGAGAGCGAGGGTCGACAGTTGACTGGCGGGGCGGGCTTTGAATGGAACATTAGAGTGGTGGATATGGAGTATGAGACTACAAGTCGAGCTTACCAGAGGGCGACGGGATGGACCAGCTTCGGCCAAAGCTGAGGATGAAGCTGCTGCCAATGAGAGTTCAATAGCATGTCTGAGCTGATCGCCCTCTTCGTCCGACTGATGCATATTGTCAATATTGTAGACGCCGAGATGCCAAAACACAGCTCACATCAGTAGCTGCAGTGCAGAAGACTGGAAGCCCCACCCCTGAAGCTGCTTGAGCACCGATGTGAGGTGAGGGCAGGGGCAATCCACTGCCCAAGGGACACGAATCAAGAACATTCATCGGCAATCTGGGTCATTCCCGGCATGAACATGTCCTCCAGCTCACGCTGAATGCAGAGAGGAAAACACATGTAGGGTACAGTCTGCCTCTGCAGCGGTCCCTTGAGAGGACCGTGTTTGGGCCCTGGGGTATGTGAGTGGCAAGCAAATAGCTAGGGGGAAAAGCATACCAATGAAATAGACAAGGCCATTAGGATTTATAGCATCGACAAGGGGAGTCCAGTGGTTCCTTGGGGTGAGATGTGCACTGCTGAACTGGTACCAAGAGATGGGGGTGGCAGATATCTTGCGGTAGAATCTGGGTTTGGGCTTGATACCGGGGGGCGAGGATGATCCATAGGAGGCTTTCAAACCAAGAGGTGTGCCAGTGATTGAGCTGAGCAGTAGGGGCACCGGCTGGAGGTAGGGCAGCCATGGATGCGCTGACACCAGAGCCTGAGAAGTGGAGGTGGTGGTCAGCCATATGCTGTGTCAGGCGCTTGTGAAGCTGAGCGTAGAATGTGAAATCCTTATCTTCACCCCCATCCGGCTTGCTAGGAAGGGTGAAATCGAAAAGCAGTTGATACTTCTCGAAGACAGTGAGCAAGATGGCGCTCTCACTCCCCACGAGTCGAGGATCTGTTGGATAAAGCTCGTAGTGCTCGGTGTTGGCGTGCTGCGAATTGAGTATCTGTTACAGGCATTTAGGCGCCCTCAAGATGAAGTATTCGAAGGTATTTCTCACAGGGAAAGGCCAGATGGCAAACGAGAGCTGTCGCGGTGGCTTGATAGTGGCGGAGAAAAGGCGACTGGTGGAGAATGGCCGGTGGGGACCCCGCGGCATCGAGGCACCGGTGGCGGGCCCAAATGCATGATGGTGTGCAGCGGCACTGCGACGGTGCTGGTCGGCACTGGGATGAGCAGGAACAGCGGCTGAACCCCAGACAACTGACGATGGGGCCCGAGATTCTACCATGGCCATTCTAGGGAACGTATAAGGCAGAAGGAAGAGGATATTACTTGGGAGTGACTAACATAGAATGGGGACACGACTCCACCGGAGCCATTCTAGGAGACGACAACGTGAGAGATGGTCAAGATAGACAACAGAGAAGCTGACGTCGGAGTGAAGACCTGTGAAAGAGGTGCCTGCACCGGCATATCGAGCGCACAGTGCGAGATATAGGGCCCGCAGCCAGGACGCTGGCAGGGGTACGACCCGGGTCGCCAGCAAGATAAGTGACCTGTGTGAGATCAGAGTGTAGCCTTCATCAGCGGACAGATGCTCATACCGTCTGGAACTTCATGCAGTGCGTGTCTGTGCCCACCATGCTCCAGTAGGTGCTCGTCCCCATGTCCGCAAAGACAAGAGCGACCTGCACTGAGGGGCTACAGAGTGGAATGAGAGACTGGCTGGTAGGAGAGGAAGGATATATTGCACCGAGTACGCCACACAAACCCCTGGGGCGCAGGTGGCACATGCAGTTCGGGGAACACCAGTCATGGTAGACGACAAGAGAGGACAACCAGAGAAAGGGGCCACTTGTTTCGGTGTTTCAGATCAATTTGGTTGAAGTGATCACTCGTCAGCAGACAAAGTTGCGGGGCGGATCCAGAGCACAATTTCAAAATGCAAGACCAAGACCAAGTGTGCACAGAATTCATTTGGGGGGAATGAGAACTGGATCAGACCATCCGGAAGCTAGATGGTGGGGAGCAGAAGCAAGGTAACAAAAAAACCAAATCCCAAGAACAAGAACAAAAACAAGAATGTGTGCGATGAGATTCAAATTGCAAAAGTCGAAATCAAGATTTGATGTGACACTCTGTGATAAAATGTCACAAATCTGGATTTGGTTGAGCGTGATTTGGATCTGGTTGGGATGAATCTGGATTTGGCTTCAGGGAACCCTATTGAAGCAAGAGCGATATGTTGATGTTGTCGAGCCAAAAATGTGTGTTTGGGCTAGTGAATAAATGGATTTCTTGATAGTGATCATTGTGAATTCACAATGATCACAGGTCAGAATCAGGTTTTGAGCAAACCAAATCAAGAAGTTTCGTCAACCAGATCGTGTTATTTTTGTCCAAAGAGGACACCCATAACAATGAATGGACAAAAAGACCTTGAACTTGCTTACCTTGCCCCGAAAGCAATGAAAGAGTAGAGCCGCCTTCAGCCAATGCATCCCGTAGTTGATCACGGTTCGGAGACTGGTAAGTCGGAATGGCACGCCTTTTGGAAGGAGGAGGAGTAGTGGAAGTACAAGAGTACTAGAGAATGAAATGTGAGTTGATTTGTGGGGACCTCGAGCTTGTCTACTTGCAGTATGGGTACGTTTCGATGTGATTTGGCCAGACTCCTGGGAAAGGTTTCAGTTCAAAGCAGTGATAGTTACTGCTGTAATATTCAAACCAGAAGCTAGATCCAATCTGTGAGCCATGCCTTGGCATTCCAGGTGTTCAAGGCTTATGCTGAGAATCACTTTGGACGTAAAATCAAAGTGCTGCAGGACGACGAAGGTGGAGAGTACATGTCAAACGAGTTTGCAGACTTTCTGCGCTCTGCAGGCATTGTGCGTCGTCATTCGACGAGGAACAGACCACAACAGAACGGGACTGCAGAGCATGGCAATCGCACGACTAATGAGCACACCACTGCTATGCTGCATGAAGCAAACCTGCCGCCATCGTTCAAGGCGCTTGCAGTCAATGTATATATTCATGTTGCAAATATGCATCCATCTGCTCACATTCCGGAGAATACTACTCCATATGAGCTCTGGTATAAGCATAAGCCGGATGTGTCTCATCTTCGTGTCTGGGGCTGCCTTGCCTATTTGCATATGCAGAAAGACAAAAGGGACGCTTCTGGTGTTGGAAAATGGCTGAACCCGGAATCGAACCGGGGACCTCTAAGTGATTGCACCACTAGTGCTCTTTCCAACTGAGCTATTCTGCCGATAGTGTGCAAGGAACAAATCCATACTGCAACATCTGGGTGCCATTTCCAGAAGTACATTTTTGTGGGTTATCCTACAGAATATAAGGGCTGGTTGTTTTACAACCCTGTGACTCGGCGAATGGTCACATCGGAGCGTGCCGTCTTTGACGAGCGCTACTTCCCTGGGAACAAGCCTGATCTTCTCAAGCGCTGTCCCGGAGGACCTGCATCTGCCTTTGTTGATCTTCCTGCCGCTAAGCCACCAGTGGTGCGCGATGACGGGGGAGACGACGAGGACAATTCTGGTGTTCATCGAGCACCCCTTGTACCAGCTCCCAATCCACCCAATCCTGCTCCTTCTCCTCCACATTCACCGACTTCTACTCGTCCTAATTCGCCAGATGCACCTGCCGATGCGCCTCTAGCTGAGCCAGCACCTCCTCCTTCCCCTATTGGTGTTGCTGCACATCGTCGCCATCATGGCCAGACAACACAGCACAAGCCTGCTCCAGAATGGTGGAAGGTGCATCAGCCAGCACCTGTTCCTCCCGAATCTGAGGATGGTGATGATGAGTTGCTTCTCCAGCCAGGGAGTGCACTTATTGTTGCGCATGAAGGCGATCCAACCAGTGCTTTGCTTCAAGCAGTTAACTTTGCCCATGTGCAGTTGGCTCTGTCTGCTGTACGTTCTGGCAACCCGCAAACATATCATGAAGCATTGCGGCGAAAAGATGGACACCTTTGGGAAGAAGCAGCAGTCTCCGAGATCAGCTCCCTTCTCGAGAACTGCACTTGGGATGCTGTTGATGCACCACCCGATGTGAAGCCCATTCGTTCTCAATGGGTGTTTGTGATAAAGCACAAGTCTGATGGGTCAATTGAGCGCTATAAAGCGCGTCTCGTTGCTGATGGCCGTGGACAGCGCCATGGCATTGACTACAACGAGATCTTCTCCCCCACCTTTAAACCTGCGACACTCCACATCATTCTTGCTCTGGCTGCTCAGCATGATCTCAAACTTCGTTCCATTGATTTTTCATCTGCTTACCTTAATGGTGATCTGGAGGAGGATGTCTATATGACTCAACCCGAAGGATTCCCTCAGGGGGAGCGTGGCCAGCTACTTAAACTGCGCAAGTCTCTTTATGGACTCAAGCAGGCTGGCCGTCAATGGAACAAGAAGCTGAGTGCAAAGCTATGTGAAATGGGTTTTCAGTGTCTCCAGTGTGATCGCTTATGCTACATCTATTCTGATGGAGCTGTGTGCATCATCCTCCCCATTTACGTCGATGATGGCATGATCTGTGCTAAGGATAATGCTGACATCGACCGAGTCATTGCTCAACTTGGCTCTTCATTCAGAGTCAAGGATCTTGGTCCCACAGAGTGGCTGTTGGGTATCAAGATTGAGCATGACTCTAACACTGGAGACATTCATCTTTCACAACGCGCTTATGCTGAGGCCATGCTTGAGCAGTTCAACATGAGTGATTGCCATCCTGTCAGCACTCCAATGCTTCCTGGGCTTAATTTGGCCAAGGAGAGCGGTGCGACATCTGCAGAAGAGGCCAAGAAGTATCACAGCATCTATCTATCTGCTGTTGGCTCTCTGATGTATCTTGCCACCCAAACACGTCCAGACATTGCCTACACTGTTGGAGTGCTTGCACGGTTTAATTCCAATCCTGGTGAAGCTCACTGGAAGGCAGTCAAGCATCTGTTCCGTTACATCAAGGGCACGCTTGACTACCGCATCACCTACTCAAAATCATCATCCTCACCTCATCCATTTATCACCTACTCCGATGCTGATCATGGTGGCTGTCCAGACACTGGGAAAAGCACAGGTGGTTACATGGTAATGATGAACAGCGGTCCAGTGATCTGGAAGAGCAAGCTGCAATCCACTGTCTCCCTTTCCACCACCAAAGCTGAATACATTGCTGGTGTAGAGGCAGGCAAGGAGATCAAGTGGGTGCGCAGTTTGCTTGGTGAACTGGGCTATAGAGTGTCAGGGCCTTCTCCCCTCCGCATGGACAATCAGTCCGCAATTCGAGTGTCCAAGAACCCTGAGCATCATGGTCGTATGAAACATCTTGACCTCGCTCATTACTGGCTTCGAGACGAAGTTGCCAAGGGTTCTATTGGCATTGAATATGTGTCGACTCAGGATCAGCTGGCAGACATTCTTACAAAAGCTCTTCCTCGTCCTGCTGTGGACAAGTTGCGCAATCTTGTTGGATTGTGGGGGAGCTAGGCGAGACTGGTCTCGTCCCGGGGGAGTGTTGGAGTGTGTGAATGGACTGTTGATCTGATCTGATCCTCTGTGATCCGTGATCATTGATCTCCTTATCTGATCCTATCTGATCTCCCTGATCCTATCTGATCCTCTTATCTGATCGGGATCTTATTGTCCTGATAACAATCTTATTGTCTTGACATCCATCTTATTGTCTCTATTGTCTCTATTGTCTTGATAGCCATCTTATTGTGTCTATTGTTCTTATTGTTCTTATTGTTCTAGCTACTCTATTGTCCTCATAGGTATATAAGTAGAGTAGCATTGCCCTGGATCTTCAGTTCTTACTGTTGACTCCAGGCAAATAGTTTCATCTTATGCAATCTAACTGAGTTCTTACTGTTGACTCCAGACCTCTGTGCTTGCCTGTTTAACAACACTGACTTCAAGTTTGTAGGTGAAACTCAACTGGACCAGCCAGTCAAGTTTGGGCTGAAATGGAAGTAGTGTAGAGTATATTTGGGGGTTTGGGCCAAAGTATATGGCCTATGCAAATCCAATAATATGTCTGATTTATGTTAGATCTTTGTAAATCTTGTATCCCAATTCCAATTCCAATTGCTTTAACTCCGACCCAATCAAAACCAAAACTGTTCCTAGGTGTTCTCCTTCTTTACTGTACATTTCATAGTCCTTTATATACTTCTATTGTTTGTTCCAACCAAACAACCTGATCCATCCTAGTGTTGGAGTGTGTGAATGGACTGTGACATTCTCGCATCTTTGATCTGATCTGATCCTCTGTGATCCGTGATCATTGATCTCCTTATCTGATCCTATCTGATCCCTCTGATCCTATCTGATCCTCTTATCTGATCGGGATCTTATTGTCCTGATAACAATCTTATTGTCTTGACATCCATCTTATTGTCTCTATTGTCTCTATTGTCTTGATAGCCATCTTATTGTGTCTATTGTTCTTATTGTTCTTATTGTTCTTATTGTTCTAGCTACTCTATTGTCCTCATAGGTATATAAGTAGAGTAGCATTGCCCTGGATCTTCAGTTCTTACTGTTGACTCCAGGCAAGTAGTTTCATCTTGTGCAATCTAACAGAGTTCTTACTGTTGACTCCAGACCTCTGTGCTTGCCTGTTTAACACTACCTTGGCTTGACATAGGCATTGTCTCCACCCTGCCCGCTTCCTATCCATTGTATTGCGGGTTGCATCCACACCCTGGGTTTATACCTGAGTGGATATCATACCCTCTTTAACTTGTTCTGGGTTCCGCCTTGCATCCCGACCTACAATATACGGTCTTCTAGGGAGGACACTGTACGGTTGCTCAGGGAACACATGAGCTACTAGTGTCTATCAGGTTTATCCTGGTTGGGGTTCTCACAAGGTTACTTGCTGTTTAGCTGATCTAGAGGCCGTTGCTGACATTCAATGGAGATCTCTGATCATGGAAATCACCACTGCTGACATTTCTCTGAGTTTCGGACTATCAAATAAAGCCTGAAACATTTCTCACAGCTTTTTCTTTTGCTTTCTACCTCCCTTTCAGCACTTTATACTGGGGTGGAGTCGCTCCATAGCTACTGGGATGCCTTGTGGAGACAGACTTTTGTGGTCTACCTATATGTAGTCTTTGTGTTTATTTGTCTTTTGGCCTGTCTCAAACTTCCCAATTCCCAGCCTATTCCACCTTGGTCCATACTTTTCTTTGCTGATCTGGTCATCTTTAATTGTTTGTCCACCAGTTAGTACATTTTCCCATTATCTTCTCTTTTTATTCCCCGTTAACAAACACTTGTTTGTTTCATAGTTTGCTCTTCCTTCTTAACTATTCTTCCTACTTTTCCAAATATTTGACCTGCTATGGTGCAGCTCATAGTACATCTTGTAGTTCCTTTTTCACTGATTCCTGAATTAGAGGGTTTGCTTTTCAGCCTGACTCTCACAATGCTGTTCCCTCGTCCCACAAGTCCCAGAGCACGAGCCTCGTCCCTCATCTCCCTGTTACAGGCACAGCACGCATGTCAATTTTGTTCCGGTGTGTAGGGTACGGCGTGCTGTTACGGGCCTGGTGGTTGAATTTGTGCTTACAGCGGGCCTTATCCTGGTGCATAATGCTGCGCTCAAATTGGTGGTTGAGCATCTCCTTGCACTTTCTGGTGACAAGGACCATATGAGTGGGAACGCAGTACTCACCAATGTGCTGGGGGTGAAGCAGCCAAGAAGCCCGGATAGGGATTTCACAGGTGAGGGTGCTGGGCGGAGGGTAGTGGAACTGATTTGTAACCCTGTCAAAGTGGGCCCACATGTCGCCAGAACAGTCAAAGACAGTGAGATGCTGACCAAACTTAGCAAATCCAAGTGGGTTGCCATCACCTGTAGGCTTCATAGTGCAGTGTCTCACGTTCCAAGCGGCATACTTGGGGCCCCAGTCCCAAGTGTCAGGCACGGGTCCAGTGAAAAAGTTGCAGCCAGTGGTGGGGGCAATATACTTGGCAAGGGAATTTATAGTGGTAGAAGTTAGGTGAGGGATACAGTTAGTTCCCACCCACTTATAACATCTATAGGTCCCCAGTGAATTCCAAGTGAATTCCTCCCATGAAGACCTGAGGAGTCTTCCTGATCCATAAGGCAATTCCTTGATATCTTGCACATCCACAGCGTCCAGGTAATTACGTAGATAAGGCAACCGGGCTGCCTGTCCATAAGGCATCCAGGTATGGACCCCCATTGCCCATAAGACCTGACATTTGTCTCCTATGGTGGCCAGTAATTTTCTTAGCGGCCCATTCATTGTCTTTGTAGTCTGAAGTAATCCCAAGCTGGCTATCAAGTCTACCAGGGAATCACTGATCATCATTCAGGACGTGAATCCATAGGAGCGATGTGTGGAACACATCATGAAGGCCACGCTGTTTCAGGGGTGAAGGAAGCTCAATCTGAAATGAGCCATTTCCAAAACTCCTAGTGATACAGTACAGTCCAATGTACTTAGGGATAAGCTTACGAGTGAGTCCCTTCTCAAATTTAATGTTCTTTGTTGAGAGGTACACAAGGTCATCTACTTCAAACAGCGCAGGTTGGTGTTTCCTGTTTGCTGATCAAGTCTGTTTGACTCAGACCGCAATCATGCTGTCATGAGCTGACATGATTGCAAGTTAACATTACAACACAAAATTAGCGATGCCCAGGTACTCCCTAGTCCAGTCTGGGTTCCATATCAGCAAGTGGGGCATTCAGCCCATATTCAGGAAGAAGGGTAAGTACCCTGTTGTTTCGGAACAAGCCGAGTTCATGTCAAACTCAATAGCCGGAAGCTTGGCAACCCAATCTTTCTGATTGGGATAAATGCATTTACACAGCATCTGGGTAACAGTACGTGTTAAACAGGCAAGCACAGAGGTCTGGAGTCAACAGTAAGAACTCTGTTAGATTGCATAAGATGAAACTACTTGCCTGGAGTCAACAGTAAGAACTGAAGATCCAGGGCAATGCTACTCTACTTATATACCTATGAGGACAATAGAGTAGCTAGAACAATAAGAACAATAAGAACAATAGACACAATAAGATGGCTATCAAGACAATAGAGACAATAGAGACAATAAGATGAATGTCAAGACAATAAGATTGTTATCAGGACAATAAGATCCTGATTAGATAAGAGGATCAGATAGGATCAGAGAGATCAGATAAGGAGATCGATGATCACGGATCACAGAGGATCAGATTAGATCAAAGATGCGAGAATGTCACAGTCCATTCACACACTCCAACAGTAAGGCACCATCTGCACTACTTACTCCACTTGAAGACAATAAATTCAGGGGTAGCTCCACTATCATTTCCCCACTCAAACACAATAACTTTGGAGTTAGCTCCACCATGATGTCATTGCCAAGCCTAAGAAATGGGTATAAAAGGCCGCCGTAGTTAGTAGCCACTCATAGACAGATAGAGAGGAGATCCCCCCCCTCATCACCTCACTACTAGTAACTTGAGTTTGTTCCTCTGCTCAAATCTATAAGCCTTTTAACCTTCATTCACTGTGTGATTCACAAATCACTACCTAAGTCAATTGAGTTGTACTTTAGATTGCACACCATTGCTGCTGCAATTTAGTACCAACTGTTCAAATTACACGCAGTCAGTCGCTGTAATTGAACCACACACGCCAGAACTACGAACAAATACAAATTGTTCAGATTACATGCATCCAGTCACTGTAATTGAACCATGCACGCCAGAAGTAGAAAAGAACACGAACTGTTCACGTATTCAGTCAGTCGCTGTAGTTGAACCATGTACAACAGAGTTACAAACGAACACAGTTGTTCAGATTGCACGCATTCAGTCGCTGCAGTTGAACTAAGCATTTCCCACAGGTAGATGTTCAGATTACACACACCGGAGTTGCTGTAATTGAACCCAGACTTACGCACAGACAGTACCAGTTATCACGCATTCAGCCTCACAGTACATGACACACAGAACCAGTTATTCAGATTACACACATTCAGTTGCTGTAATTGAATCAGGCACGACAGTCTACAGAATCAAACACGCATTCAGTCGCTGTAATTGAGCACCTCATTACGCACAATCAGATTACACTTGTAGCTGCAATTGGACCGAATCAGTTATATTTTATCTGTAAGCCATCAGTCACTTTGTGAGCGAACCTATCTTTCTCCAGTTAATCCTAACTTTCACAGAATTTCCCACAGTCTTAAGATTGAGCGTGAATTCACTCAGTCTAATAATAGCACCGGTTGATCGGAATATTCGATTTATTGGTCTAGCATATTACCTTTATCAAGCATAAGGGATAAGCCAAATCTTCAAGGTTCTGCCGATTCTCTTGTAGAGCTAAATCTACGCACAACACTGGGCAGAGGATTGCCGAAGCCATGGGAAGGAACTGAGATATCCGAAAGCGGAGTTCCGGAGTAGGAAGGAGATCCCAGAGGTACAGTGATGGGATGAGGTGTACCGGAGGGAATAGCTGGAAAGCAACCAGAAAGGATGCAGCTATAAATGTACAAAGGAACAACCTAGGCGATGGATTGCTGGAGCCATGGGAAAGGAGCCAAGGTGTCCGAATGGGTGGAGCCAAGGAGGATGGAGTTCCGGAGTAGAGAGGGAATGAATCTGGAATGGAAAGGGAGTGGTCAACTCATATTGATCAACTGGTGGGATGCAGGCAAGTCGTCAGACATCGGCAGCTCATCTGGATGGATTACATGGAAGAATAGCTGAAGCCAAGACAGCCAAGGTGGTTGAGGTGGACAAGGTTCGGAGCTGAGGGAAAGTCCGGAACGATGACCGGAAGATATGGAGAACCCAGAGACATGGTGGAATAGTCATCCAGAAGGGAGACAGCCATAGAGAAGTGAGCCGGAGGGAATGACTTGAAGTCCGGAGCCAAGACACAGGCAAAGGTGCCTAGAATGCAACTGGAGAGATATTGGCCAGTATCCTTAACCCCTAGACACTGCCTAGCCCATTCCCAAGGTAAAGGCATGCTGAGACGTGTCCTTGACATATATGTGTTTCACAATGGATTGAACACCAACAATGCTTCTATTACATGAGCATGTGATCATTGAACATTGTTCCTTTGTTCAAACGTGTTTCCCTTTCTACTGTTCCCATCATGTTTCTAACAGCCTCTAGGCTATGTATAGCTATGCCTGGCCATACTATAGGTGCGTACATAATGGTTCCTTGATATACCCTTTATTTCGCTAGTTTAGCTCTCCTTCACAATTTGGATGATATGATGTGGCTTTTGTGTTTGCGTTCTTAAAATTTCAAAATTGCTGGTTGGATGGCCCTTTTCACGTGTCCTGTGTTTGCTTGTTCATCAACTGTTTCTAGATTTTACTTTGTGTCACAATATTTCATGGCCAGAGCCTTACCTCTGTCACACTTGAGTCATGTGAGCACCTGTAGTGAGTGTATGACACCTATCTTAGATTTGTAAGCCTGACACTTCTCAAAAAGACAATTGTCAACTTGAAATCATTGTATTTCTTCCTACAACAATTGGGATATATCCCCAAGTAAAACAAGGTAATTGTTGATGTCTGAAGTCAGAAAAACTTAAGGTACAATGCCGAGGAATTGTAAGGGCAATCTTAAGCTCAGCACAGAGGTGCAGAAACTAGTGGAGGAATCCAAAAGAGTTTAATAGATAGTACTAATTGTTAAACAGGCAAGCACAGAGGTCTGGAGTCAACAGTAAGAACTCTGTTAGATTGCATGAGATGAAACTACTTGCCTGGAGTCAACAGTAAGAACTGAAGATCCAGGGCAATGCTACTCTACTTATATACCTACAGGAACAAAGGAAGTAGCTAGAATGAAGGGGAGGGCCAGATAAGTAACTACAAAGAGATGTCCGTATCAAGAACAAGGGGACATCCATATCTGGAACAAGGGAACATCGGCATATTGGGAACAAGGGAGTATCCATGGAACATGGGACTGGATGTAAAGGGATCAAAGAGGATCAATGATCGGATCACATAGTATCAGATTAGATCAAAGATGCGAAAATGTCACAGTCCATTCACACACTCCAACACTAATACAGAGTAGAAGTAATATGCACCTAATAGGGATAGGTACTAGCCAGTAGCATATGACCAATCCCAGGCCCAGTCACATAACACATGTCAGCATGAGTGACCAGAGCGAGTGGGAGCCATCAGAACAGGAGTCGGAGGGACGAAGGGATGGAGTTCTGGGTGTGGATGAGGTGGAGGGTGTAGCTCTGAGGCTGGGGGCAGAGTCAGAGCTGGAGCTAAAGCTGAGGACAGCTAAAGATAGAGCTGGAGGAGGGGTTTCCCTGACATCACCCCCCCTTGGAATACAGTGTCCCAACATATGAATTGGACGTGAGTGTGGCCAAGGTAATCCAGTGGGGAGCATTGGGGTAGCGACAATAGTAGGTGGAGATAGTATAGTGACATTGGAGTATTTCATTGTTCTTCACTAATTGGCATTCATTGACCTAAAGAAGGCTGATCAAGCAAACCTAACTTCAGCATGGATTAGAGAAAATTCTCACCCCCGGGATAACATCTCACCTACCCACCACTTCCTTCCCTCCCTCCTTTGAAATGATTCCCACTTTGTTCTCTGAATCATTGTCTCTCAGATCTTGGGGGCAGAAAAGAAAGGCCCAAGAACACGAGCTCGACCCCATCACCATATACAAGCATGCTATGGACCGACTCTGACTAAGGCAGGAACACCTCTTCATGGTCTACAAAGAGGACAATTGGAACACCATCACTGCAAAGATGTTGGAGGACCCATTCCTACTGCGGTGGGGTGTTTGGCCATGTTAGGCAGTGTAGCATAGTGAGCCGGCTTGTGCTTAGCCACGTAACACGCTATCCATCGCCGACGCCCTGACGCGACCCCGGTGGCCTACCACATCTTGGTGATTGGAGTGGTTTTCCTAGCCAGCCAGCAACCATTAACCAGAAGACCCGCCAATTGAAGACCTTGTAGACGAGAAGAAGAAGATCGCAGTGGCCCGTGTTTCCCCGTAGAAAGGTCGAAGAAGAGTACTGTGTCGCCGCGCCGTTTCCATCTATTTTTTCAGCATCCGGTGCAACCTTTGTACTGCATCTTTTATCACTTTTTCATGTCTGCCCCGCCACCGCCATCGCACAACCCACAGATTGAACACATACTGCTGCAGACTGTACCTTGGGATGCAAGGCAGAAGGGAGGGAGCTTACTGTAGGACTGTCTGCGCAATTTGTGGGAGAAGGCCGTGACCATTGGTTTCAATTACGGGGAGGAGAATCTTGCACGGGTGAGAGAGGAGGGGTTCTGCGAGGGGAAGATAGTGGGATTCACAGAGGGTGTCGAGTCAGAACACAGCAAAATGGTACTCAAATCCACGGAGGCGGCCACACTTTACGAGAAGGCATTGGAGGCGGAGCGGGTTTGGGGATATGACGTTAGGTGGAAGCTTTGCTCGGAGTTGCAGGGTGGCGTGCAGGAGGCGGGTACGGCGTTGTCTGCGACCCCTCCCCGTTCGTTGTGCGTTGCTGCCACGCAGACGGACCCTGTCGCAGTCCCGCCGCTCGATTGGGCCGAGGACGCAGGGGTTCTTCCCATATTTCTTCCACCTGTACATCATTTGTTGCCGCTTTCGCTCCCGCGCGATTTCTCAGCGCTGTCCACCGGTGCTCAAAAGCCATTTGCCAGCCTTCAACATCGCTGTCGCTGCCCCCCTCGCATGCATACCACATCCCAGCCACGTTCATCACGCCCTATTGCTACCCGACAACAGCACTCGCGTGTATATTCTGCAACCTCACAGCACTTGCAACATTCATGGCGCACCCCGCCTGCCATATTCAGTTCTTTTTTGTCGACACTGTCCGGACAACTTCCTGTGCAGCTCGATTGGGATCGCGATCCCCACCTACGTGATTTAGGTCGAGTGCTCGCAGCGCTGGGTTGGGTTAGGCCGTAGATTTGGACAGTTTCTTTCTTGGTTTCCGAGTTCTGTGAGCGACGAGGACATCGCATTTTGGTTGGGCACATGTGGTGGGGTGTTTGGCCATATTAGGCAGTAGCTTCTGTAGCGTAGTGAGCCGGCCTGTGCTTAGCCACATAACACGCTATCCATCGCCGACGCCCCGACACGACCCCGGTGGCCTACCACACTACCAAAGGTAGTTTCTCATTTATATATCTCATCACACTTGCAAGGCCTTTCACAGACACAAACCTATTAGCAATATTTTTGGCACTGAGCTAGTGACCAAGATATACACTGCCGAGGCATATGGAAACCATATGCGTTAAACACATATGGTTTGCATATTGTTGGATTGTGGGACAAAGGTGTGTAACACTTTTGTTGCACCTTTGTTTTTTGGGGTGACACAAAGAAAAGACAAAGGTGCAACAAAGGTGTCACTAGGTGGTCCTCCACCAGGAGGTCAGCATCCCTGACCAGCAGATACTGCTATCGTTGGCTTTACATGGCATAATAGATTGTCTGTTCACAATAATCTTTGCTATCAACAACGTGCACCTAACCTACCTTTAAATAGAAACCGATCAGACCTGTTGTTAGGTACGTTGATATAGGTCTACTAGGTATCAAAATCACTCGGATCCCCCACCTGCCGTTAATATCTACAGATATCTCTCCAGGTATTGACTTGGAAGTTGGTAATAGTGCTCGGGCACTGCCAGTGGCATGTGATGGCCCATCAGCGGTGTTCGGGCCATCATTTCCCGCCTTTCTCGGAACATCCTAGTGACCAGTAGTGCCGTTGGCCGCCACCGCAGTGTGTCACCTCTGTCACGCGGTGCTGCCGTCTCTTGGTCCCCTACTTATCGCCTCTCTCTCATACCACTGTTTACACCAGGCTCGCCTATTTGCCTATTGTGATCTCTGCCCTCTTTGCACGCTATATGCCGCTCACTGTGATCACCTGTGAAATCCCCGACAGCAGCCAATGGCTGACAAAATAATTTGGCCTGGATACTGCACCAACCAGCTGCTACTGCCACCCAACGACTCATCTCCACTGCAACTGGGTGATATTATATAGAAATGAATATATTCTTTTCAATCTCACTGGGTGCGCTCGAAGCACCAACTAAGCGAAGGGAGGATCAAAAATAGTGATACGCGAATGTCGACAACGTCTGCCTCTCTATTATGGCTCGGTTCAGCAAGCCCGGCCTATCTGGAGGGCATAAGATTTCCTATGGCCATACAGGCCTCACAAACCGTTCCAAATGTATCCCAATCAACAGAACCGGCATGGAAATCAAGCATGCACTCGAGAGGCAAAAAGAGCGTATCACAGATGTGTTCTACACTTATATTGAGACAATTTCTTCGCTGAAAGCTGTATCCCAGCACTTAGCTTCATGCAGCGTGAAGTGCTTCTCGGCCAAGGGGAGCACAACATTGAAATGCCAGATGCCCCTGATTATTATTCAGCGGATTGGCAAGATTTTGACAATGACGACGAGGACGTACTGCAACAGCTGCCTCCTGGTGAGGAGGGATATCTCTATAGCAGTGAGGGCAAGGAGGCTACCTTCAAAGAGATCTACGAGAAATGCCGCCCTGGGTTATTATTTTTCTATGGTGTCAGCCTTCATTTTTTTAATTCTCTTGTAGTCATGGGGATCCCTGCCGCCGTGCTATGCGCATCCAGACAACAATTGACGTGTGGAAGGAGCAGATACCGCACCTCGCCGATGCATACCTTCAACTCAAGCAGGATGGGCCTCTGAATTCGGACACAACCCCAAGAGGATGGAGCATTGAAATAATGGGGCTCGATGATATGTTACAGTGAACTCTGTTAAACAGGCAAGCACAGAGGTCTGGAGTCAACAGTAAGAACTCTGTTAGATTGCATGAGATGAAACTACTTGCTTGGAGTCAACAGTAAGAACTGAAGATCCAGGATAATGTTACTCTACTTATATACCTACAGGAACAAGGGGAGTAGCTAGAACGGAAACAAAGAAATAGCTAGAACGAGGTACAAAGGGAAAGCTAGATAAGGAACTAAGATTTCCATATCAAGAACAAGGGAACATCCATATCCAGAACAAGGGAACATCCATATCTGGAACAAGGGAGTATCCATATATGGAACAAGGGACCAGATGTGAAGGGATCAAAGAGGATCAATGATCAGATCAGATCAAAGATGCGAGAATGTCACAGTCCATTCACACACTCCAACAAACTCTGAATCTACAGGTGGGCAGTACTTATTCGCCTGTAGAATATGGTCCACACTACTTTCTTAGTCTACCCTGACAGCGCCTGACATACAAATGCGACACTCATCCGCCACAGGTACATCAGGCCAGCCTCGAGAAGGTTTCTCTTGTCTTCCCTATCCACCTTTTTGAAGTATACCGCTAAGTCCATCGCGCCTGCCCTCGCTACAGCCTCAGTGCACTCAGCACCACCCTTACCAATCTCCAAGAAATCACCCGGCACGCATCACTTGCCAAACAATTATCCACAGCTTATGACGTATACCTAGAGATCATCCGCAAGGTTGATGCCCATGCGCACAAGGCCATAGGCCGCAATGCTGCATGGTTCATCCAGAATGTGTACGCGCCGTGCATGTATAGGACACACCATGAGCCAAAACTCTGTTTCTTGTGGATGGGAACAATGGATGGCAATAACTCGCTGAAGCTCGTTGATGCAACCTTTCTCTCTGGCCATTCTCGTCACGACAATTGGGCATCAACCTCGTTTCGTTGGTTAACACTGGATCAAGTCAACATCTTCAAGGATGAGGTTACCAATTCCCAAAAGGTGTGTCGCAGTGACCCAATAATGATTTTATTTCTAAATACTTCTACAGCAGGCTCGTTCCAAGAAAAACCTGAGACCAGCTTCTCCACGATTACAGGCACACCAACCGAACCCATTCCCCCCATACCTCCTGACCCGCTTACTTTCACAAGTGGTGTCACTCCTGACTCGGAACTATCAGCCAATGACAACAACAATGGTGACATTGCATGGCTAAATGTCAATGAGCTTAGTGGAGTGGAATCCGAAGAACTTGTGCAGTGCCTCAATACCTGTGTCGAGCGTTGGAAGGCTGCTGGTCCTGAGGCCCGCAAAAAAATGTTCTCTCTTTTTGCGGTCTCAGGGATCTTCCTTATAGTCTGCCACCATGGGCATGTCGTTGTCATGTGCAACATGATCCGAAGCGGAGAATTGTAAGTCCTATTTCTCCTTTCTGTTATTGCATAACCGAACATGTTAGTAACATTACTGACATAATTTTCCAGATGAAATAAATATTCCCACATACCACTTAGATGTGGCCTTCTGGTGATGGTTGTCCCAGACGGCCATCAGTAGAAGGGCAACATTTGGCTGTAAAGAATATTCCCATATACCACAAAGATGTGTCCTGTCTGCTAATGTCTGTCCCGGACGGCCATCACCAGAAGGGCAACATTTAGCTGTATTCACACCTGCATGTTCTGAGATGAACAGGTAGGACAAAAAGTATCACAGGTGGGAAAAAATAGTGTCAGGAAATCATCGAAAAAATTCGGGAGGTAGATATGATGTTTGTGATTACCTTTTATGTAGATTTTTATTTGATGGCATCACTTCCTAGGGCGGAAAATGCAAAATACGTGACCGGAGCCGGCGGTTTGAGACACTTTTATATGTGAAAATTCAGAAAAACCTGAGAAAAATTCAGGGAGCTAGATCTGACCATTACAATCACTTTCTACATACGAAATCCCCCATCCCGTCAGTCCTTGGCATGGAAAATGCCCTGTTTTGGCTTTCAGACAGTAAATAGCTGATATCTCAGTAACCACTAGGCCATTTCCCTTGATTCCAGTACTGTTAGAAAGCTGCTGAAGAGCCCTAGACCTTAGACCCAATCCTACAGTTTATCACCAGCCACTGAGATAAATGGCCCGGGTGACCTAGGACTATTCCGCGCGCCAGCTTGACACCCATTATCAGAAATTCTTGTTCTGCACAGCCACTGTTACCGCAAAAATGCGGTAATGGAACACCTATACCAAAATCCATTACCGCATTTTTGCAGTAACAGATTACCCATACCAAAATCCATTACCGCAAAAATGTGGTA
Organism: Mycena olivaceomarginata; assembly: GCA_029378375.1. NCBI lineage: Eukaryota > Fungi > Basidiomycota > Agaricomycetes > Agaricales > Mycenaceae > Mycena > Mycena olivaceomarginata. The sequence continues at coordinate 29,657 of JARKIC010002885.1, forward strand.
ACAGATTACCCATCCCAAAATCCGTTACCGCAAAATTGCGGTAACGGATTACCCTTCAAAAAAAAACACATCCCCAAATCCGTTACCGCAAAAATGCGGTAACGGATTACCCTTTAAAAAAAAAAACACATCCCCAAATCTGTTACCACAAAAATGCGGTAACGGAACACCCATACCAAAATCCGTTACCGCATTTTTGCGGTAACGGATTACCCATCCCAAAATCCGTTACTGCAAAAATGCGGTAACGGTTCACCCTTCAAAAAAAAAACCCAAACCAAGATCCGTTACCGCAAAAAATGCGGTAACGGAACCCCCATACCAAAATCCGTTAACCCAAAAAGCAGTAACAGATTACCCTATCACAAAAAAAACACATCCCCAAATCCGTTACCGCAAAAATTGCGGTGACGGATTACCCTTCAAAAAAAAAACACATCCCCAAATCCTTTACCGCAAAAATGCGGTAACAGATTACCCTTCAAAAAAAAAAACCAACTCAAAATCCGTTACTGCAAAATGCGGTAACGGATTACCCCTGCAAAAAGCTTTGTAGCACCTGCAAAAAAAGGACGTCGTCAGCGGGCGTGAATTTGGAAGAAGAGCAAATGGAAACGGGGAAAAGACTGACTTTGGATTCAGAGTGCGCGGTATTGTAAGTGGGAACAAAGGTGCCACGATTGACACGTGTTTTGCAGGTGGTCGACCCCACTTCTTGCACATGTAGGTACTTTGCAAAACAACAGAGTGAGGAAATGTCAGCTACAGCTACCGAGACGAAGGGCGCATACCGTATTGTGTTCTTGGAGTCCTGTGTGCGTAACCAGCATCCAGCGGCATCGTGTCTGAGTTTCCAAAAAAAAAGGGATGAGTATAGCATTTCGCAGAAAAAGTTGCGACGTACGCATCAAATAATACACCAGGGGCAAAACACCTGTCTGGGGATGCATTAGCACCCGCGCAGCACGGGACGTGGAGCGCCAGGCACCAGCCGGCTTTGTGCTCCACGCTTGACCCCTGGGCATTTTGCGACGGACATGGCGGTTAAGGACAAGGAAGTTTGATGTGATGTAACATTGTCACACTGCTTGTTTCCATGGGACGACAACGTCCAAATCACCGAGGCGGCAGAAGAGCCCACAAGGAGAGGGAGGACCTTGCAAAAGAATCTATAACCAAATCCAAGAAGACTTTTAAGCAGAGGATAGCGGAAAAATCCGGATTGGAAACCAAGGTACGAAACATTTGTTAATCTGCAGGCTGTGGCTTAAAAAATTTGAATGGCAGAGACCCACGTCGGGGTAGGTCTGAGCGCTTGTTGATGGAGCACCGGCACAAGTACCTAGCCCCAGGAGGGAGCTTTGACAGGGGCCAGTAGCATTGGCTGCAAAAGACGGGTAAACCCTTCTTTTTCTTTGTGATAACAGTGCTTTCTGACAAGGAAATGCAGAGACGATGATCGAAGGAGACACATACCCCACAAATTTCCTGCCATTTACCAGAAAACACTGTGAATGTCGTCGCAATTGTAGGTCAAGAATACCCTGGGAACCGGGGGATCTTCCGGTTTTTTGCGAGGACGACTGCAAGGTCGTTCTGGTTTCTAGTCCACCGCCGACCACTGAAGACAAATCTTTATCTGGCCCTGGTGGACTTGGAAAATGGCTGGAGAAGTGCTTGCGTCTCCACGTACTGGCGGCGTTCGAGGAACTGGGTCCGCCGAGTTTCGACATCGGACGCTTCCCGGAGGTGTTTTCTAATCGTGCTCAATTTGAATTAATTCGGGCCTTTGACCGCGTAAAGGCGCTTGGACCGGCCTACGGACCTGCTGAAGCGCAACGATCGGTTAGTCCAGCTCTGCACCTGGTCAAAGCCGATTATCACGGGGAATTCGCGCCAGATCGACGTGCCTGTCGATAAGCGGGAGAAATTAGTCGACACGGTGCACAATCTGTGCGGTGTGGTCAAGGCATATTGGCTTCCCAAGATTCGGGTGATTGTGGAATGGTATTATCCAGGACAGGAGTGGGTGTGGGAAGCGTGAGTCTTTCTTCTTTAATTTAATTTTTTTTTTTTGCAACTCATTAACGAAAAGAAAAAACTCAGGATGCACGCACATATTCTCAAACATGTCGGATGCGACCTCGCTAAATACCCCAACTTCGACTTCGGCGGCATGATCACGACATTGGCGGTCAAAGAGGGTGGAAGTGAGAAGATGCACGTCGACTGGTTTGACAACATGAATATGTTTGCTTGGGTCACGGCCGTCGGTGATTTTGAGGGGGATGACTTTTGTTCACCGCAGCTCGGTGGACGGATGCCTTGCAAGCTGGGTTCGCTTCTTGGTGCAAGGACTAGATTCCTCGCTCATTGCTGCATTCCGGTTGCAGGACGCCAAATCGTCTTTACTTTTTTGTGGATAGTTGTCTGTTCGAGAGGACCATGCACAAGTTGTAATGGAATATATCTTTGGTGAATATATTCAAATAAAACTCCAGTTGTAGAGTTGCTGAAATGAAAATGATTAGACGTAATTATTTTGTGGGAAGGAATTTTGAGGGCATTTTTTTTGTGAGAGAAATCCTTCCCGCAAAATTGCGGGAACGAATCTTGGGTGTGCGTCTGCACCATGGAAGGACAAGGTTAAGGTGCGTGTCATATTTTGTCTTTTCTCCGTTTCCTGCCAACTAGCTGGTCGCAGAAAAGCATATGAGATCAAGGACTACGACGTGTGCATTCTGTGTGATCCCTCTTTGTTATCAGCTCATTAAGTTACAACTGCGCGAAGTTTCCTGGGTGTACCCGAAGGGTGCTTTGCGAAGTTTTCCGGGTGTACCCCAAGGTCACATGCATTAGTAGGCGGGGCTTCCGGCGGCCGCAGGGCAGGTCTCGGCAAGGCTTGAGCCCCATCAGCCCATCAATTGAACTCGGCCGCTCGTCGCCGCAATTTGGCGGCCGCCACGACAGCGTGAGAACCTGATCCATGCTTGCTTCCGCCCACCACCGCGCCCCGCCCACCACCGCGCCCCGCCGCTTGCTCCCCACCGCGCCCGTACGCCTCCCACCCATGGCCACTTGGCTGCGCCCGCCGATACGAACATTCCGGCGTCCTATCCGGGCCTCATTGGCGCCGTAACCCACGACTGGAGCTCCCTGGACACCGCTCACATTTGGCGCTTTTTGCGCTCCTGCGCCTGCTTTCCGCCGCCGTGCGCCGTCGGTTAGCTGCTCTCTGGTAGCCCTATGAACACAGAATCTCCGGGACTCCTTTTTGCTACTTTTTTGCCCTACGAAGCTGCAGTGCCGCTTTTTTTGCCTGCAATTTGGCTGCACCTGCTGCGCTTGCCCGCGCCCCACTGCCCTGCGCTCTGCGCCATGCCTGTTGCCTTGCGCTTCGCGGCCGCAACCCCGCGCCTGGCCTGCCCCCCGCACCCTCGTTTCGCTTTGCCTGCGCTGCGCCCATCGCCCCCCTGCCTTTGCGTCCGTACCCCGTTCTCGCCCGCTCTCACCCGCCCTCGCTTTACCCGCGCTTTGCCCCGCGCCCTCCCGCGCTTTGCTTTGCCTCCGCGCCCACGCGCGCGCCGCGCATTTTCCCAGCGCCCGCACCCGTGTCCGCACCTCCCGTGCCGGCCCCCCGCACCCTCGCTTCGCCCGCGCCTCGCTTCGCCCGCGCCCCCAGAGCTCGCTTGGCCCCGGCCCTCGCACGCCGCTTCGCCCTCGCACCTGCGTCCGCGCCTGCCCTCGCACCTGCCACCCACATTTGCGCTGCCTGCTCGCCCTCGCCTCTGCTTCGCGCCCGCACCCGCGCCCGCGCACCCGTGCCTCGCATTGGCCCCGGCCCCCTGCGCACGCATCGCCCCCGCACCCCGCGCGCGATCGGTGCCTCGCTTGGCCTCACCGCCCAACGCGCTTCGCACCCGTGGCCACGCTGCGCGCCCGCGCACACGCTGCGCACCCGCACCCCGCTGCGCGCCCGCACCCCGCTTCGACCTCGCGCCCACGCCCTCGCGCCCACGTCTTCACGCCCACGCCTTCGCGCTCACACGTCCCGCTTCGCCTCACCACCTCGCCTCGCGCACGATCCTCGCGCACGATCCTCGCGCACGCTCTTCGCTTGCGCTCGCGTCCGTGCCCGCTTCGCAATCGCGGGTCGCTTCGCCCCAGCGCCCGCCCCAGCGTCCCCACCTCGCACCCTCCCCTCCTCCTGCGCCTCGCTTCGCGCACGCACCTGCACCTCGCACCTCTCGTTGCACCCGCACCCGCGCTTCGCACCTGCGCTTCGCATCCGCGCCTCGCTTGGCGCCCACACCCCGCACCCGCTTCGCACCCTCGCCTGCTTCGCACCCGCGCCCGCGCTTCGCACCCGCGCCTCGTGTCGCGTCCGTGCCTCGTTTTGCGCCCGCACCCCGTGCCCGCTTCGCACCCGCTTCACCCCCGCGCCTCGGTTCGCCCTCCTTCCGCCGCTCGCTCCATCTCGCCATTACCATACAATGCATAGCTACACACACGGATTGTCACCCCGCTCTTGTTCGCAATTCCCTCAGTACCTTGTTACTTAAGTAGCTATTCAATAAATCGAGTTTGAAAACTATTCTCTGGTGGAACTGCGGCCGGCGCGTATGTTTCCAGCCCCAAGCGCCCAGTTTGATTGTGCGATGTCATTGGCGCGGCGCCCCGGACCGTCTTCGGTATGACCCGAAGCATATTGATTTTTGAACCTCTTGCGCGTACCCTCAGGATTTCCAGCTGATCTTCGGGCTAGAAAGCAAGTACCATAGCATTTCAACAACATATTCAAGACTCAACGAAAACGAACGAGCCAGAAATATTATATCCAGCACTCAACTTCCCCGCCTGCCAAATTTGGAACATTTCACAAAACATGGGTCATACTCACGCGCGCAAGCCGGTTAAAAATGATATAAAATGCTCACCGGATGCCCAGGGTGTGTATTGACAATATATCTCAAGATCCCGGCCCAACATGAAACCTGCAAGACAATATATGGGTTGAGTTGATTCTGGCGAAGCTTTGCAGTCGAGTTGGCTTGTTCAACTCAACTTCGCCAAAGGCACATTTCACCGACCCGAGCCGTTTGAAGGCCAAAGACCCCAAATCTTTCGGTTGGTTTGTGCTTTTATGACCTTTTACTTTGCTTCTGGATCAAATTTGCCCAAGTCTCGGCACGACACCTCGGTGAAACCGGAGGGTCTGTTTTATTCAGCTAGTGGTGAGTGCGTGATCACATGGGATTTAGCCGCACTGACGCTGCTGAGGGTCGGAAGACCCGAAGGTTTCAATCAATTCTGATTCATATGATCTTATTCTTTGGTTTCGAGCCTAGGATTCACAGATCTGAGACCTGTATGTCTCAAAAACCGTCAAACATATAAATTTTGAAGAAGAACAAAAGTTCTCCAATCGCTCTAGAAAACAGATATATCAGTACAAACAGTATAGAAGACCTTGAAAATCAAGTACCGCGCGTTTTGTGTATTACTGGTATCCGTAATAGTGTGTTGGACCCGCACTTTCTTTGGGCCATAGCTTCATGTAGGATAAAAGCCCACGCCAAAATTTTTTTCTCTGAATGTCCCATAAGCTATCTGAACCCTTGGGATCAAGAGTTTCAACACTGATACTCAAAGCTAAGGCCCGAAGTTCTGAATTTTCCAAGAATGCATTTTGTGTGAAATCACCACCAATAAATTATCAATAGGCGCATTTCTTTCTCAATTAAATCTAGAGCATAGATTGGAAGAGATTCAACTACTTACACGAAGTATATGCCCAACCACGCGCATACTATTCATCGATTCAGCCGTGGGATCTGTTGTTCTTTCCAAATGCGGACACTATTCGCTGTCAATCAGTGGCTATGCAACATCTTTTTTTCTTCCTCCATCCACCATCTCTCGGCCGCGTCTCGCTCTCCACCCTCTCGTTTCGTGCGACGCCAACGCCTATTGAACGCCGCCTTCGCCACTACCTCCCTCTGCAAGCTTTTGGCTTAAATCCCCGTCAAAATATCAGCAAAATCCGCCACCTATGTCGAGTGGCAACGCACATCTGCCCTACCAGCACTGTTATCTGGAGGCTTTTCTTGCGCAAATCTTGCAGTATCAACGTTCAAGAAACACCTATGCTTCGATGGAGGTCGTTAGATTTACGGTGCGTTTCCCTTTTCTTGTTCTTTTTCTCTTTCTTTTGTACGCGGCTAGCGTGAGGGACGGCTGCTTGGCCCTTCCGCGGTGCCGCGTACGAATGTTAATGTTTACGAGACGGGGGTGGGGTTGCGCCATCCGCGTGCGCGCGGTGCGTGCGGCAGTACGCGGCGGCGAGATCGGACGAGGGGCGTCGCAGAGCGGGGGCTCGCCCGTCATCGCTCCTCGCTCCCCGCATGCCGCCCAACTCCCGCTGTAGAGCAGGGCGGCGGTGCGGGCGATGGAGGGGGGAGTGCGGGATCTCCGTGGCAGGCGGTGCGTGGCGGGCGGCGCGCGCATCGCGTACCGAGACTTCCCCCACACCGCTCCTCACCCCCCCATGCCGCCCAACTCCCACATCAGAGCAGGGCGGCGGTGCGGGCGGCGGAGGGCGGGAGGGTGGCATCCCCGCGGCGGGCGGCGCGTGGTGGGCGGCGCGTGGTGGGCGGCGCACGCGGCGGCGGCGCGTGCATTCCCCACCGGGGCTGCCCCCCATTGCTCCTCGCCACCTCATGCCGCCCCACTCCCGCATTAGAGCAGGGCAGCGGTGAGAATGGCCGAGCGCGGGAGGGGCGGGATCCCCACGGCGGGCGGCGCGTGGCGGGCGGCGTGCGCGGCGGCGGCGCGTGCATGGCACACCAGGACCTGCCCCCCTCTGCTCCTCGCCACCTCATACCGCCACACCCCCGCATTGGAGTGGGGCGGCGGTGAGGGCGGCCGAGCGCGGGAGGGGCGGGATTCCCGCCGCGGGCGGCGGCGGTGCGTGCAGCCGGAAAGGTACTCGCTACATGATGTTTCTTCGCCCTCGAAGTGTCCCGTCACCCAATTCGCCGCTGGTAGTGCGTGTGCAGAATTATGGAACAGTTTTTGGGCGGGAGCGGGCTGGGCGCGCGCGCGGTACGGGTGGCGCCGCGGTGCTCGGGGGGTACGCTGTGCATGAGGAAGCGAGTTCGCTCCCTCGCTAGCGTATTCCCCGCGCATTCCATGGCCCCGGGGTGCGGGCCCGAATTTTGGGGGGATTTTTAGGGTGCGGGAGCGGCGGCATGCGGGATTGGCCCGGGGCGGCGGCGCAGCGGGCGTGTTGCGGTGTGGCTGGTGGTAGGGTGGGGAGAATTATTGTGTATTGGCGTCGAGGGGGGGCGGCAGCCCCGCCCCACCCAACCAATTATTTTAGATATCTTTTGTTGCTCATTTAGGCAATTTATTCCGAGATGCCGGGAGTCCGTGCATCTCGGATTTGATGCAGTGAATGGCCGTGCGGCTGTGGAAGCTAGCAGTGATGGCTACGACGGCACTGAGGTGCCGTCTATAAGCCCCCAACACAAACAGAGCCCGTCGGAACCCTTTTATAGGTACCCGGAAAACTTCGCGAAGAGCTCTTGGGGTATACCCGGGAAACTTCGCGAAGTACCTACCTGCTCAGGTGTTGTTATTTCCCGCTGACATGCCCGCAGGTCATTATCACGACCTACCAGGCCCTCAGTTTCAACTTCCATGTCCCCAAGGACACTGTCGACGTCGGCGACGAGGCACAGTACCTGGAAAAACACGGGTGTGTTTCCTTTGCGCCTTCCCTCGCCTGGATGAGTCGCAGCGTCAAGAGTTAGGTGCTCATTTCCTTCTGTCCCACAACTTTTTGTCCGCATCTTCACGTGCGAGTGGAGGTTTGTTCCAGGCCTTGGAGTCTTATACTGGGACTTGGCCAGCTACCACTCAATAACGCTCAATATTTCACAGTGTCCATGAGATATATGAACTCTCTCGCTCCACCCTTTCCCCCTCCCGTTCCAAATTCGATAACTCGACGCTCTAAACAACTGGTTCTCGTGACGCTGTACGTTGTACTTGGTGTCTCGGCGAGTCGGCCCCTCGGGCTGACTCTGCTGGACGTGTCGACGCCAATGTCTCATGAACAGCGCATCTACCGCGCCGTCGCTGTCGCCGTTGCTCGCCACCGGGCCACTGCTTGTTGTATTTTAGAAGCGCGAGCTCTCGGGTCTCGGAGAGTACGTCTTGGGAAGTCACATATCTAGGTCTCGCGCGAATGGCTCGGTCGCGATTGACCTCGCTTTCTGGAAACCAGAGCTGCATCCAACTCCCAGCTCATGCGCTATCCCCCGCTTCCTATGCGCTTTCCTTCACATCCTGGGCAACTCAATATACTTTTTGCGGGAACAGTTTTTAGGGTGTTTATTTGTTTTATTTTTGCGGGAACGGTTTTTTGGCACGGGTTTTCTTTGATAGGGGATTCTGTTACCGCATTTTTAACGGTTTTTTGAGATGGGTTTTTTTATTTATTTAAGAGGGACTATCGAACTCATCCACCTCCAGATCTCTCCCTTCAAACTCGGGTCCAAAGCCTCGGAATCTATCTCTATTTAAGTCTTCTTCGCGTTTGTTTCGCTTCACTTTATTTCTATGTCTTTTTTCCCTCTTTTTTATTTCATATCCATGCAACTTGTCCGTTCATCATTTCAGACTCGCACGGGGGTGTTTTTAAATTATTCACTACAATTGTGCTCACCGTATCGGCCAAGACAAGAGCGTTTGGGACCCATCTCCCAACTTCTCCCAACTTCTCCTGAAATCTCCCAACTTTTCCCGAAATCTCCCAACTTCTCCCAAAATCTCCCAGCTTCTTCAAAAATCTTGCAACTCCGTAATTCGGTACTTTTCTTCTGATTGGGACGCATCCAATCCAAGAATTGCGCAGAGTGCGCCATGTCCCTTCTCCATTGTCCTAGGATCTTGATTACCGTACTCAACCTCTGGAACGAGGCTTCAACGCGCTCCGTTGCTCCTTGGATTTATTCTTATTTAGCAAAAGTTCATTCGTTCACCTTTTCCGTCAGATTTGAACTGGTTCGATTTTGTCTGGATCTGTGTTTAATTGCGATTTTGGGTAGGTAGTGGATGGAGCCAAATAACCAATACCAAACAGGAGGGGGCGTTTATTGCTGTATTCCTGCATGGCTTGACTATATGAATGTGCATTATATACTACACTGTTTTGTGATACTGGATCAGTGGTGCTTCAGTAGAAACACCGGCAGATTGCCGGTGGATCTGGAACAAATTCCGCCATCGTCCACCGGATTTGGTCATGAAATCCACCGGATGATGGCGGAAATCTCCCATGAGATCTACTGGACGATGGTGGAAATCGGCCTACATCCACTGGCTGCTGCTGGAGATAGATGTGACGAACAGCACTTGTAAGAATTGTGTGTGATGATCTGGCGGAGTCCGGCGGACCTTCTTGGGACCAGTGGATGCTGCTGGAGGACGCCGGATGAGCAATGCCATCCAGCGGACGACGGCAGATGGATGAGATGCATCCACTGCCATCCGGCGGATCGGACCGCCTTTGGCGGTCCGGGCATATTACTGTAGGCCATTTGCTTTGATTCTGGAAGTGGTTTTGAAGCAGCTGTAGAGCTCTGATGGGATCAAATATCAGGCCAAAAAAGAGAATATCCTTTTTTGGACTACTTGTTGCCAATGTCAGGATGAGTGCCTAGGCCATTGCAGTCTCCCTTGCCATACCCACTAGGTGGGCTGTTGTGGCTATGGTGGCTGTGTCACCTGGGCCAAAAAAAAAAAAGAAAAATCTAAAAAAAAATCGAAGATAGCCTTCATGACTGCGATCAACTTTTGTATGCAACATTTTATCATAGAATGACTTCCCATTCAGGAAATTGCAAAATACTCTGGTTAGAGCCAGTCGTTTCTTAGCCTCAAGCAGTAAAAGACTGATATCTCAACAACCGCTGGGCTGTTTGCCATGATTCTGAAAGTGTTGTAGAGCGGCTGAAGGGCTCTACCAGTTTGATATGATGGGATCAAATATCAGGCCAAAAAAGGAAATTTTGATTTTTCAACAACTACTAGGCCCTTTGCTTTGATTCTGGAAGTGTTTTGAAGCAGCCGAAGAGCTCTGATGGGATCAAATATCAGGCCAAAAAAGAGAATATCCTTTTTTGGACTACTCCTGTGATTCCTTGAAACTGGTAGCTCAACCTCAATAGATAGCCTTAATACCTTAGTATGTTGCCCAGCTGTTCCGTACCACGAAACAGTGGCTGTGGCAGAGGTTGGGAGGATGTTGAACCCGTGCTGACCCGGACCCTACCCGCAGTATACATGGGTTCTTGTGGGTCAACATTTAGACAGATTTGGGTGGAAAACATGAGAGATAAGCTCTCAAGAATGCTTTTTCTGCCTCTTTTTTGTTACTACTTTGCTACATTCACTGTACAGCAGCATTGATTACAGATTAATGGCAGGTTCTTCAGCTCTAACATCATTTCAGGCTTGGAAACCTGGTTTCTAGCAATGAAATAGACATTTCTTAGAGCCCTACTAATTAACCTTCAGTTCAGTTCCTAGGGGGTGATACAAGAAATACTGCGGGTAAACCCGTGCGGGTTTATACACCCGAGGGTAAACCTGTATGTACCTGTGCAAATTCAGGTACGGGTTTACACCCTTACCTGGCGGGGGTATGGGTTGTCCAGGTAGGGGTCTGGGTTGCAACTTTTAAACCCGGACCCCGACCCGTGCCCAACACTAGAGAAGAGTGAGTAAATATTGTTACAAAACTAAGCAGAGGTGCTTACAGGATGCTTGTGTTCACAATTGACATTGATGTGTGGGAGGTTATTTTGCAATGTCCATAGCCAAATGGATAACAAACAGGGGTGTTTATAGGCATGGATTTCGCTGGGATTGCAGGGACGGGGTTGGAGATCGCTCCATAGTAGCTCAAAGGGCTAAATATAGATGTAAGTGCAGCTGTAGACTCTGAAAATGATATTGTGGCTCCAATAAAATGTGAATAGGATAGCAAGATTTGCAACAATGTACAGGCAACAGACCCTATTTTTTCCCTTCAGACAATTGCAATTCTCAAGAGGCACAGATTATTTAATTCCATTAATTCTGATTGGAAGACCACCCATCAACCACACCTCCCACGGCCAGAGGATCATACATTAACATTTGGCCTCTGACAGATATTGTGGCTTCAATAAAATGTGAATAGAATAGTGAAGGTTTCAACAATGTATGGGCAATAGACCCTATTTTTTCCCTTGAGGATATTGCAATTCTGAAGAAGCATGGATTATTTAATTCCATTAATTCTGATTGGAAGATCACCCATCAACCACACCTCCCACAGCCAGAGGATCATACCTTAACATTTGGAGTGCTTGAGGACATAGTTTGCACCTGGTACTACAACTTTGTTAATAGGTCTTTCCGAGTTGAAAGTGCAAACTTCAAAGTTTGACCTTACCCCTTTTGGACATGTACCATGTGATCGGCCATTCAGACCACAATTTTTACTCTCGAATTCACAGGGGAGTTTCAATGCAAGCAATCGGGTGTGGGTGTATGGATCACAGCAAGGCCACATAAGTAGTACTTGAAAGTGTGTATCTCGCAGTCCGGGGTTCGACTCCCCGCGCCTGGATATATCATTACTGAACTCCCTTTTTTTTTTTTTTTTGTTCTCCCAGTTCCATTGCCGTGTCGATTCCATTGAGCCATTTCTATCCACGCATAACCAAGCGGCGTAGCGAAGAAACCTGGCATGCGAATCCATCCGGTTTGTTGCTTCTGTCTTCGCCATTTTCCCACAGCCGCTTTAGTTGAACCCGACCACCTCCCTCGAATAACCACTGCAAATAATCGCTCGGACGAGGGCTACAGCACAAAATCAGTCTACGCATTGTCACTGGGCATCTGGGGTTCGGACTCCCCTTGTTCGGATACTTAAGTTGTCAGCGTCTATTTTTATTTTTCAATATCCTCCATTCAGAGGCTGATTCTATTGGAGGTCTCGAGTTCCACGATAGAGGAATGTTCTTCCCAACCCCGAATGTCACGACATGCACAGCAGCAAAAATGTACCTTCTACGAGTGCACTACAACGCAATGTCCATTTCATTACACCGCTCCTGTTTACGCTCTCTGGCCGAGTATCATCCTCCCACGAGTGTTCCAACTTATCCTTTCCCCCCATTACCTGCCGAGCGGCCCGTACGAGCCACCAGATGCGACCCCACTGGAAAGGTTATTTAATGTGTCACCAACGTATTAAGAAGAGGACGACACAATCTGTGGAAGCCATCAAGAAAAAAATTGTGAGAAGGGAAATTGGATTTGATGCGTTGAAAAGGCCTTGCCACGATGGGCCCATAGCAGTGGGAGCAGTCAATGCTATGACAATATTGAAATATCCGACCCCTCCGAGGAGAAGCAATGTAAGAAATTCATGATGGCGCATACAGCGAACTTACAAGCGAGGGAAACTGTCAGGACTATGGGGAGGAGGACAATATAAATTCGACGAGTCCAAATTCCATAGCAGCGGAAAGCCTTCTAAAATGTTATGGCTACGTATTGCGCTAGCTAAGGCGGAACATACTATCTGCAACCAGGCTTTAGGGCCACGCTTTGTCAAGGAGTATCTGACAGCCATGGAGCGACACGCACTTGGATGCAACGTAAATTACGTTTGCGACCAAGTCTGCTCTGGATGTCCCAATAGTATGGGCGGGACCCTCGGATTCGCCTGCGATACCCAAGCTCCGAATATCCAGCAAACTGATATTGATAGTGGTGGCACCAGATAGTGCAGAGGATAAACAGTGTAATTGTTGTGACTGCAAGGAATCAATGCCTTGCCATGCCGCCACGGGTGCGAAGAACGTGGATATAAAAACACCATCAAGATGAAATATCCGCCTGGGAACGTTCAACATTTAAGATGTGATTGCAGAGGAAACATGGTCACAGTAGAGGCATAATTCAGACTGTTAGCCTTGCCAGTGTGAGAAATTGGCTGAGGGAATGCAGACACATACCGCGGCAAGAGCCCAAGTTGCGTTGAAATGAGAGAGATGATCACGCGCAATGGATCCACCTATCCTTGGGAGACTGGACATGATGGGGGGAAGGGGGGGACTTGGCCTGCAGGTGTGGTCGTACAGGTCAACAGGTCATTTAAGAGCGACACCATGTTCCCATGACACCTAGTCTCTTATAAACAGAAAGTAATGATATCGGAAAAGTTGGGGAACATTTACAATAAAAATTCATATGTCGAAGTCGCTGAAGTGTCTATTGATCCACTCACAGTCAGTTGAAACACTTAGTCGACAATGGGTTCTTAGATGGCCGCTGTCCCACGTCGAACAGAAGTCATACTGCGGCATTGAAGGACTGGGGAAGTTGGAGCTCCGACTGACCTATAATCAGATTCTTTGACACTGGAATGTATCAGAGTCTCTGATTCATTCTGACGGTCGACCTGGTATTCTGTGGTGTAAGGGTTGGGTTGAAACAGCGGAGTAGCGGGCGGAATTCATCTTTACGACTCCATTTCTTCCCACAGTTGTAAGATGCTTCTCCTTTTGCGGATATGTGGAGGAGGTCGTGGGGGACGTATATCCCATTTCAGAGCAGGGACTAATTTGGATCTTTGATGGGGTGGGTCCAGCTAGTTCCAGTGCACAGTTGAGCACTACAGGGGGCAGTTTGGCTATGCAACGAGATGCCATCTTTTCTGGATGCGTACCTTGTGCGTACCCATGATACAACAGATCTCCTCGCTCCGTCCTTAACACCCGCCCACACCTGGTACTCACCTACCTCTAGCAAACCTCCCGCAACCCTTGATCACCGGGTTAATTTCGGTGGAGAAATTGGCATACAATGTCCTCTCGAGTTGTATTTCACTGTACAGTGC
>JARKIC010002886.1:0-43570 GCA_029378375.1 Mycena olivaceomarginata
GAGGTGCGGCGGTGCCATCTGCGCGCATGGGGTCGCGGCCGGGCTCGCAGAATATTGCAGACACATGTTACAGTGCCTGTGCAGCGCTCGGCGCTGGTGGCAGCAGGATCCGTGCGCACCTCCTTGTAGCGTAGAAGCCTGCGATGCACGGAGAGGATCACAGGCACTCGTACCTGCTGGGAATTGTACGGACTGTGTGCGAGGTTGGGCGGGCGGGTGCCGTGGGTGCGCAATTCGGGTGTGCTTCCGAAAGCTCATACCGACCCACGTGCGGCTGGATGCGAGTCGCGGTGGTGCTTGGCTTCAGAACCGGAATCTGCCCGTGGAAGGCACGCAATCACCCCACCGTCACGCCCGAGCGCGAGGCTAACAGTCACTGGCCGCAGCGGCAGTGCTGTGGGGGCGAAAGATGGGTGTGCGCTGCAAGGGGGCTCCCCGGTATTTCCCAATGTATACCGTGGGCTCACGACGAGTTCACTGCTTCGCCATGTGTGCAGCATCGCTCGAGGACTGGGCGGAACGAAAAAGTGAAAGGGACGGAATCATATATAAATTGTATTATTAAGTTGCAATTTCACACTTCTAATCTCCTTCTTAGGCAAAATATATCCTTTCTATAGCCTCTCTACACCGGATTTTTTTTGTGAATTTTCCTTCAATTTTGTAGCCATCATTGCCGACGACGAGCAAGGATTTTGATCGCATTTGATCGCAGCGTCCAGCACATTTGATGCATGCTGACCAAATGCGGATATTCCCCGTCGTTGTGCAGCACAGCGAGGGCTGCCCGAGCGAATTGAGTAATCATGGGCCAAAACGATCCTGTGATGATGTACAAGATATGCCGTCGCTTCGCTCCGGCGTGACACAAACTCCAACTTGCAGATCGGGAAGGGAACATGTGTTGACTGGTGCAGGGGCTCAAGAAACTGTTGTCATTCTATACTGCTCTTACATTGGATGTAATCAAATGCAAAGGAAGTTCCACCTGGAGCGAGACTGGTTCAATGTACATGTTGCATCGTGAACCGATGCGCTGTGTGCGTCGGAAGTGGAACATACGCGTTGGAAAGAAGAAATTGAAATAATTGCCGAACCTTTAGGTTTGGCGGTTTACAGTAAAATAGTGGGATGGCTTAGCTTCCATATATAGTAGTAGGGCTGTGTTGATGTGTTGTTGCTTTGTTTATTGATTGCTTTACGACTTGAGATGCAGAGTAGCTGGATGGCTTAGCGTTCCATATATGGTAATCAAGCTGTGGCTGATGTGTTGTGCGTTGGCTTAGCCTCTGTATGTAGTAATTAAGCTGTGCGGAATTGTTGTTATCTGAATGGTCCCTGCACGTTGTGTTGGTTTGGAGTTCTCTTCCTTCTCGTTGCTGCTCGTTCTTATGTCTGGTTCCTCTTTCTCCTCTCATCTGTCTTCCTTCCGTCTCCTTCGACACCGTACAGAGGCTCTCCACGTGCTTCGTCTTCTCGTGCTGTTCCAGGCGTCGGTGGTGGTGCTCCTGTGGCCTTCGATGATCCATGCGATCGTGTACGCACCGTTTTGGACCCCGATCTTTCTTTGCTTTTATGCATTCTGCCCCCCCCCCCCCCCCCCCCCCCCCCCTCCCCCCAGCTCCCTGTTTTTCCCCCTCTTCTACGTGCTGCGGTCCCTGCCGATAGGCCAGTGGTTGCTTCGGCAATGGTTGTGCTTCCGGATCAGGTCAGTATTTTTTGTTTATTTTCTCTCCTTGTGCTGGTCGTTGACAAGCTTGTTGCAGTCCCCGTCGTTCAATGTTGGCCATCCCACCCTGCTTCACTTCCACCTTTTCGGTTTTCCTCTGATTCCAGTGTTCGTCGAAAACGATTACGATAACAGTGTTGATGTTGCAATGGATAACTGTGATGTTCTCGAAAACAACCCCAATTACGATTGCGAGTACGATGTCGATGTTGTTATGGGACGGACCTCCTCTTTCTCGATCTCGATCTGACGGGTCTTCTTCTGTTCTCAGCTTATCTTCTCCTTCTCTAAAGTACAATGCTTTTGATTTTGTCCAAGTTGATGTTGGTGTCAAGACCTCGGCTATTCGAGGCTTGCTTCTTTCGTGGTCATTTTTCCTCAGTTGCACTGCGTTCGCTGGCTACGGTGCACGATGGGATCTCTGTTTCCTTCGATAATAAGAAGAGGAAATCTGTCGCTGAGTTGAAAGCCGATTTCATCGCTCATCAGTGTTCCCGATATTGCTTGTTGTCTAAGGTGCTTGCTTCGGCTGCCAGTGTGCAGGCGCCTCTTATGTCTGAGACTGAATTTCTTGTTTGCGCTCGGCATTTGCGTCTCAGGTTGGGCCTCACTCAGTTTTCCGGGCGAAAACGCAAAGTGCTGTCGGATGCTTCGCCTCAGAAGAGACCCCGGTTGGATGGTGCTCCCGAAAGTTGTAGTGACAATGAATCTGTGATGGACGACGACGTCTGTCGCGTTGACTCTGCCGATGAACTCAGATCGGAACCTTTCTGTATTATCTCGGATGACGATAAATCTGACATTATTACCGAGTTTGTTCGTGCTTCCTCGAATAGCACTATGAAGAAATCAGTGTGTTCTTTCTGTGGACAGAGAGAGCTTGATTCTACAATGCGTAAAATTGCAGTCGACCAACTCGATATAGACTTGCTAACCCCAGGCTGTTGATGTTCTACGCCGTCTTTGTGTGCAGCCCCTCATTGCAGTCTACGATTCTGCTACTGTTGTTGACGGATGCTATGCTCTTTGTTCCCTCTGTCGGAAGGAAACTGCTAGGCTGGAGCGCGGTGCGGCTGCGTGTTCTGGAATGTATAAGTTTACGAAGTTGCCGCTCAGAAGTTATGCCAATGGCTTGTGGACTGGGGTTTGCCCTCCAGAGCTCAGTGGCCTTACATTTTTGGAAGAACAGTGTGTTGCTCGTGTTCGTGCTATGCGATGCATGTTCAAACTGGAACTTGGTCCCACGGGTCAGTATGCTTCTCGCGGCAATGTGTGCATTTTTCCTCAGGATCCCGGTCCCCTCGTCAGAATTATGCCTCCTCCACTGTCTCGCGTGTGCGATGAGATTTGTGTTATTCTGGTCGGATCTCCTGACACAGCTGTTACAGCGTCGATGCTGAATAAATCCCCTCTTCTTGTACGCAAAACACGTGTGGTCGATGCTTTGCTGTGGCTACAGGCTCATAATCCTCTCTATTTTGACTTGGATCCTGCGGCCATTGTATCCAATGCTTCGGATTATCCTGAACACGGCATACCTCTACCCGTTGAAGAGTTTTGTCGTGTATCTAGCAGTTCCGAAGGGTCGTCTTACACTCAGCAGGCGCATGACGAGCAGTTTGCTAATGTTCGCGTGGTGGTATGCCTTCTTGCACTGTTGTCGATGCCGACTGTGTTGATGCGACTTTTCATCAGCGCAAGATGACTGCTCTTAATGTCTTGAAGAACGCTGCGTCGTCTTATTCTGATCGCAAAAAGGCTGCTGTCGACCTCCTTGCAACTGGTACAGAACCTTATATCAAGTTTCCCTCTGGTTCTCAAGCCTTGTCGACTTACAAAGACCCTAAAGTCTACGGGTACTTGTGGCCCACACTGTTTCCATACGGAGTTGGTATGATGGAGTATGCAGCGATCTCTTCCAATCAAGAGGTGCCTTTCCGGAAGGTTGATCTGAAAGTCCATGTCAGCCACCTTCTGCTAAACCGGGGCTGACCGTCGCTTTCAGACGCATCTATCCTTCCTTTTTGTTATGGGCAACCTCATGCAGAGACGGCAGGCTGGGTTCAATGCCAAGCTGGCCGTGAAGCGTTCGTGGTTTCCTAAGGTCAACGAGTTGTTCCAGCAGATCACCCCTGAAATGATAAATTCGTACCAGCTCAAGTTAAAGAAAACAGCTTCGCTAAGCCGGAATCTCCCGGTGAAAAAGCAGCTTCGGAGTTGATGCAGTATGTTACCTATGTTTCAGATCATCTCCCCGGATCCACGGGAGACATTCACAGGATGCGCAATGAAATGACATCGGTCGTCTATAGTGAGGGTATCCCTCATGTCTTCCTTACCTTGAACCCCTCCGACACCAAGAACCCTATCGCACAGGTCTTGGCAGGGCGAGACATTGACCTGGATAAACACTTTCACAACTTGAAGCCTGGTTCGGAACAAAGCGAGCGAGCCCGCTTTGTTTCTCTGAATCCCGTCGCTGCTGCCGAATATTTCCACACTTCTATCCGTCTTCTTATAGACATACTTCTGGGGCTCGGTCGGCTTAAAGGCCTGGGTATATTTGGCAAGGTTTCGGTTTACTACGGAGTTGTGGAAGCACAAGGGCGCAGCAGTCTTCACATACATATCTTGATCTGGTTGGATCATGGTCTGTCGCCTTTAGAAATTCAGGAACACTGTAAAGATCCTGCTTTTCTGGAGAAGGCTTTCAAATGGTACGAGGATGTGTTCAGTCAGGATCTCCCTGCGGGTACATCGTCCTATTCTCGTGCGGAAGGTACCTACAAGGGTCAGCCTGTCATGTCTCGCCCTACGGACCCGAGACAATCTGGACCTGCCTATGATTTCGATCAGGATGTGCGCGATGTTCTAGAGAATACAGTGCAGATTCACACTCACGGCGATACGTGCTTCAAGTATCTCCCCAAGACCTTGAGAAACATGAAAGATAATGACAAGGATTGTAGATTCCGTTTACCCCGTGAGACGGTTGACAGTACCTATGTGGACGAAGATGGTACCATTGTTTTGAAGTGCAGTAACGGATATGTGAACACTTACAATGCCATTATTGTGGCCATGCAACGATGCAATATGGATGTAAAACCCATAGGTTCTGGAACCGTAGCGTTGGCTATGTTTGGATATATAGGCAATTATACTATTAAGGGCGCTATGGACACTGCTTTTGTTTTTTTCGGCGCTTTGTGCTGCTATCAAGTCCATTGCAGACAAGCCTCCTAGGCATGTTGACGGTGGTGTTGATGTACAGGAGCGTAGTAGGCTGCTGATGGTCAAGACTGTAAATCAACTTATTGGCAAGCGCGAACTGTCTGCCCAGCAGGTGGTGACCGATTTGGTTGGGTGGCCCACTAGATACACGAATCGCAGCTATCCTAAGTTTTATTGGACTCGAATGCTTAGAGATCTTGCAGCTGCCCTTTTTGCCGCCACAGATACTCGCCGGGTAGATCCGGCAGAAGATCGGGCCCAAGAGGGCACCTCCGACAACACCCGTCCTCCCAGTGACAGTGTTAATACCCTTCCTCTTTTGCAGGATCCTGTCAGTGTCGATGACAGTTTGGACGACGAACTGGCTGCCGATGACTTGATTGTACTCACCCCCGATCTGTTGTTTGCCGAAGGGCCCGAACAGGATATTACGAAGGACACCAGCAAGTGCACTCTCTTCAACGACATTTTTTACCGTCCCCCCGAGTTGCATGATATGTGTGCGTGGGATATCTTCGTGCGTTACAAGAAGCGTCCTCTGCCTAAATCGAAGACTAGCTATAAACAATATCTGCGTTTTTCCCCTGGTCACCCTCAGGTTATGACTCATTGCATGAAGAAACTCACCGACACAGAGGTTCCCCGTGTGCCAGTTTTGGCTGGTATACCTGTTCCCCGCTCTGATCGCGAGGACCAGAAAGATTCTTACTGTGTTGCTATGCTAGCTCTCTTCAAGCCTTGGTCTAAGGATATGGATTCACCTCTAAAAAAGAAGGATGAAACGTGGTCCGAATCTCACTGTTGCTTTGCTCAGACTCTAGCTAGTCGTCACGAACGGGTTGTATCTAACATGCAGCTGTTGTATCAAAGTCGCGACGCCAAGCATGATTACTCGGTGTTGCGCAGACAGCGCGTGGCTGAACTTGCTCGTAGTTCTGTGTTACCTTCGTCTGCTGCCGGCGATGATGCCAATTCATATGACCCGGTCTGGGAGAATGCTATGCAATCTCTGCCAGACCAGCATGACCCTGATCCGGACAATGTTGAGCTCGCTGTGTCCATGAACTCTGTTTTGACTTACGCTGCCACGGAACGTGCCGGGTTCTACCGTGTTGTCGGTGTTGATCGATCATGTGTCCTTGGCCAGTGTATGCAGGCTGGAGAGGAAGACGCGCTGCATGCCGAGCAGTTGATGAAGAAGTTGCAAGTAGACAAAGAAGCTGTCATTCAAGGCAGATACGATCAGGCTGTGTCTAATACGGTTGCCGTGCATTACAGACCAGGTAACGATGCTGTCCCGGAGCCTCTGTTGACCGATCAGTCCCGAGAAAAGTGGCTGGCAGACAACTTGCGCGCAAGATTGGCGTGCATGGGTCTAGAGAACTCCGATTCCGACGCCGGTTGGAAGACCTGGCAGAAAGTTGCAGCGTGTCTCGTTATCGAGCATGGTCTTAATGCGAAACAAACCTTTGCTTTTTTGCTGCTCGCCGACCATGTTGGTCACCATTTGGAATCAGATGAAATGCCAGAACCCCTGCGAATGTTGGTAACTGGTCTTGGTGGTACGGGCAAGTCGCGCATATTTGAAGCTTGGACTGAATTCCACAAACTTCTCGATGTAGCGTATCAACTCCGTCTAACTGGTCCGACCGGTGTTGTTGCCAGCGATATCGGTGGTTCGACCACGCATGCTGAGGTTTCATTGTGCGTCAGAAGGGCCAATATGAAAGCTGCAACACCACAAGGCCAGAAGTTGCGTGAAGCTTTGGAAAAGAGATTGGCTGGAGTGCGTACCTTGGTAGTGGATGAGATTTATTTCTTGGGTGCTGCCGATGTCAGTGTTTTAACAGAGTACTGCTCGCTGGCCAAGGGTATAACCGAATACCCTTTTGGTCGTTTGAATATTGTCACTTGTGGCGATCCTTGCCAGTTGCCACCACCGCAGGCCAAAACCCTCTTTGATCGCGAGCTGGTCCGGTGCTACTCCTCCGGGGTGTTGAATGCGGGCAACGAGCTTACACAATACAATCTCAAAGGAATCCAAGCCTGGCATCAGGTTAACAATGTAGTGGTTCTAGACGAGATCATGCGTCAGAAAGGCGACGACGTACTTATTGATCTGCTCTCCCGTTTGAGAAGAGGTACCTGCACGGAAGCTGACAAGCACTTGCTTGACCAGTATGTTCTGTCGAACGAGCATTGCAGTGAGCAAACGAAGGCGCTGACGAGCATTCAGCATTGGATTGACGGTGTTGGCTGTCCTCTCATAGTATATTGCAACGAAGCCAGGGATGTCCACAACTTCGAAATGTCTTGTGCTTTTGCGCGAGCTACTGGACAGACGTCCGTTATGTACCATTCCATTGATACCCGTGGTCGGGGGTAAATCTCGACGCGAGCTGATCGGGATAGCTGCTGAAGCTGCTTGGCGGGTGGCCGTAAAAGAGGCTGATGATCTTTCTGGGAGACTGCCCTTGGTGTCCGGCATGCCTGTATTCTGTACTGAGAATATTGCGACAGAACTCCGTATATCTAAGGGCTGCATGGGAAAGGTGGTCTCTGTCAGATACGTGCAACGTTCGGGCAGACACTATGCGGTATCGGCCGAGGTTGACTTCCCTGGTTACAAAGGGCCAGATCCACAGCATCCGCATCGAGTCTTGCTGAGCACCGTTTCGCACACAATCCGCTTCAGGTTGCCTGGTTCTGATACTGAGTATTCTGCGACCAGAAATCAATTGCCTTTGATACCTGTGTTTGCCTTCACTTCGCACAACTCTCAAGGTAGATCTCTTGACGAAGCGTGCATTGACCTTGCAAGTTGTGTAAGCATTCAAGCGCTTATGTTATGGTTTCCAGATTAAAGCCCGAGAGGGCCTCTGCATTTTACGTCCTTTCAACCTGACTGTCATCCAGAAACATATATCAGAAGAGATCCGGAACAAGATGAATAGAACCGGTGAACTCGAGAAGCAGACCTTGCGATCATGGAAGAACCGGTTGAATTGGTATTACTCTGAGCATCCTTCTGTCGTCTTTGACTGCCTAGATAATGTCATTAGTGTTTAGATATTACTTAAATACAAACAGATGAATGCACTTGTTCGTTCCCTGCGAACAGAGGGATGGTCACGTCACGCTTCCCCCAGGGGAGGCGTGATGTGACTGCTTGATCGATATGTTCTTACCGATGAGGATTGCAGCTGGTGGGTATTACCGTTAGTGCTGTTCAAATCTTTCTTCTACGCTGTGTTCTGATCGTGTATGTCAGTTGTATTGATGGACACTATTCGTTGTTCTGTACATCGTTGAACTATCGTGCGACAAGACGGGTCGCTGTTATGTACTGCTACTGTTAGTTACGTGCGTTCATGCGTTACAAAAAGGTCGTCGCGGGGAATGTATGACTGCCAAGTACCACTTCAACATTCTCCGAGAGACACAGACTGTTCATGGGGTAGAACCCGTGAGCTCCGTCGACGAATTTGACAGCGACTACGTGATCACCATATGCATGGAGATACGATGGCTCCGTCAGCACGTACTGCCCCATACGAGCCCTGTCTGACTCGCGGTCCGGGCCAATGACGACCACGCGCTCGGTGATTTCTACCAACCATTTTCCGGAGTCGATGTCCCGTCTCGGCTTGATGCACCTCTTGTCGATGGAGTACATGTTCTGGTTTTTGCCGACTGAGCAAACATCGACCTTGCGCGTCTTTGTGGTCACCGGCTCCGAAAGTAGGACCCAGCCACAGCTTCCTTCTAATGTGCGCTGGACTTTCGAAATCGTGCTGTTCGCCAAAGTCGCGATGCCGAGGATTTGTACGTCGAGTCATCTCCCCACGAGCTCGGGCTGGCAAAGCCATCGTCCGTTATTCTCTCCTGTGTATTTTTTTCCAGCTCGAATTGAATGGATGATATAAGGCAACCCTACCTTCCACCGGTGGGTGTGAACCCCATTGTCATGAATCACCCTGACTCAGCATCGCAGATATCCTTTTTCGGGTTCTACCACATTCCTTTTTGGGAATAACCCGTCCTTGATCGGGTTATTCCCTGGCCCACAACACTCACTCGACCCTCAGGGACATGAACATCCCTTGGACCTTTATTCGGAATCCATGCAGATATGGATTCCTCACCACTTTACCACCCGGGTTCTTATTGCAGTAACCCGGGACTCTATACGATGATGGCATGACGCCATACACATGCAACCCGGGTTCTGTGCACTAGTAACCCGGACTCCTTTGTGCCGATGACCATATCCAATGGGTCATGACTGCACTCCTTTATGTTGGTGGATATTCACTCCTGATATCCCTGCCAAGACGACTACACTCCTGAATGGCGACAGGTGTCCCCTGGGTGCCACCTGTTGACTCCTTTATGCTCATGACTCCTTGGTGACCCCTAGATGCTGTGGTGATAACATATAGGGACTAGGAGCATCAGCATTAATGTTCCTTAATGCTGGATACAGTAAACCGATCGCGATCGTATTTAATTTATGTAGAAAGGTATATAAACTCGGTAGAATCTCCCCTGTACAGTAGATTCTACCTCGTCTATTCACCGGCCTTACTTTGGCTGGAGTGCTTGGTTCTTGGACTTGAGCCTGGAGTGCTCTTGTCCTCATCTCGTTGTTCTGGTCTTGCCTTCGCTCCCTTTCGCTCGACAACACCAGAACTCCTACTCTCTGTCTCTTGCCTTGGGATCTCGACCTAGCAGTTGTTGGATCTGGCCCGTTAGGTAGCGACAAGGAGAGACGCTACCTAACAAGGGGAAGAGATCATCACACTAGTTCCCTGGCAGGGTTGTATAGAGACTGGTTCGCCTGAGTTCCCCTCAGGCACCCCTCAGTCTTGGATCCAGTTGGAACCCCTGTTCGGAGTACCCCTGAGTCGGGTTCCTCCTCTCGGGTTCTTGGGACGCAACCCCAACCCCCTATCCAGAACCCGAAGCCCCTATTCGAGACACCCGGAGCGGGTTCTTCTCACTAGGGTCTGGTGCATAGTTGCAGTACTCCCACTGCAATATCTTCGGGTTCTTCAGCACGGGTTGCTCACCACCTATGGATGTTGGCCCGGTTGGCCACATCCTCCCCTTGGATCCTCGACGTACGGTCATGCGCTATTCGAGCGGTGACGGATTCTCTCTCAACACCTAGGGATGGCTGCTGTTGTGTCTGGTGTGGACGTGGTCCAGCTGACCTACGGGCCGTTGCTGACACCCATACCGCCGCATTCGCAGGGATGGGAGTTGTAGATCGGGGAGGTGGTGCCGTTTCGGTGTCGCTGCAGAAGGGGCCTCGATAGGTGACAGCGCGTGATTTGGGGATGGTTCAAGCGGTCGCGTCCCGAACAAAATGTCGGGCGGAAAAAAGCGAGCCTCGACCAAGGACACCATCGTCCTAAGAAAGAATTCGTAAGAAAAACATATTGAGGTCAAAAGCAACTTGCCCCAAATGTCTGACGTTCTCGATAGGAACCTGGACGGTCTCGAACGAGTGGCTACCCCGAAGCGTAACCATTATCCCTGCGACATCAGGATTCCGCAAACACGTGGAATCTACTGGTTTGAGGAGCTTTCCTGTGTGTCTCTTGTGATCCGGCTCTACGCCGTTCTTGAGGCGGTCACTGCGCTCTCGGCTGTCGAAGTCGCCGATGATCATGCCGATGAAACCTTTATGTGGGATATCTATGTGGCCCTGCCCGCGTTCGTGGTTTTTCGCTTCTTTCGACCGTGCTATAAAATCGTTCGACTTCGCGACAATGACTTCAATGCCTTCGAAGCCGCGCTGGCTCATACGCGGCTGGGAGAAAGGCAGGGTCGACCATACTGTCAGGTCGTTATCGGAGTTGCTTTCGCTCCAGCTGGCAGAGGGCAGACGATTTGTTGCCATGGTAGTCCAAAGTTCGTGCTCGAAGTCCACGTCCGAGCAGCGAACTTTGCGTGAATGGGGCACATCCTGATATCTAGAATATCCGACATTTGCCTAACAGCTGGTCAGGAGGAAAGGAAAAAATGACCAAGTGCCCTCGAAACACGTACCTCGAGTAACTCCAGGTAACCTGAACTGTGGAGCCCCAGAATCACACCGACTTGCCCCTCGTACTGCCCTCTCGTAACGCGAACGGAGTCTCCGATGGCCCACTGACGAGTAACGTGGACAATGCTGATAATGAAAAGTTTGGTGCTATCGGAGGTGGGGCTCGACCAGGTCGCCCCAACAACTTCACAATCTTTGGGGACGGCGAGTGTGAGGAAATGATCCTCGACTTTTTCTACCCTGCCAATCGCGCCCACATACAACGCTCCTGAAACCACACGGACTCGGTCGTGGATCCGGAAATCGTAGTACAAATCCAGGGCATGGCGCTTGAGCTGCGCCAAGCCGACCTCGAAGGGACGAGGTTCCTTCGGGGGTTTCAAAGGGCCTTTCCCTTTAGGATAGGGATCGGGAGCGGGAGGGAGCACCTGTGCCATGGCGACCCGCTTCCCCGCTATTCGGATGTCGGCCACGCCCTTTATTCTGCCAGTAGAACCCTTCCGATCCCCCGTCATCACCACAACACGATCCCCAGCGTCGAGAGGGGGAGACGGCTTAGCGAGCACGACTCGCGATAAGCATTCTAGCCTGGAGTCCGCGAACAGCGCGATTTCCGCAAAGGTAGGCTCCACTTTAGGAAACCATCTCTGCGACATACCGTGCGGTTCCAGTCGTACCTTGGCCTCCCCGTCCTGGATAACGACTAAATCCGTCACCGTTAATACGAATCCAACGCGGCAGTCGAATTGGATGGGGGCGCGAACCCAAGTGTGCAGCTCGACGTCAACGTCTACGAGCATTTCCCAGTGTAGGGCGCATTCGAATTGCACGACCTGCATATCTGTGCGCAGATGCTTGGCCTTGTTGTAGAGGACGAGCTCACGGGGGCTGAGCATCTGTTTTTGCTCCGCCGAGGGCGTACCCGCTCCGCCCGCCGCTTCTCTCGCCACGTCCCGCTTGTAGTGCGCAATCTTGTCTTCGTTTTGGAAGTGCGCAACCCACTTTTTTACTTCATGGGCGTTGTCTCTGTTGCTGGGAAAACGATGGACGAAGTCCTCGTCTACAGCTGTGTCGTCCACAAAATCTGAAAACCGCGCACAGTTAGTTGTATAAAGAGGATGTAAGATTGAGAAACCATACCTCGGTCTTCCTCCATCTCCTGCTCCTCCTCCTCGCGCTCCTCACCTGCGTCCTCGTCCGAGTCCTCGGCTTGCTCATTGAAGTACCGTCGGATGCACGCGCGGATCACATGTGCAACTGTGGTTTTCGATGAAGGGGGGGGGAGATGCTCCTCCGTCTCGGTCTCAGGGTCTGACTCTTCGTCCTGAGGAAACAGGTCGGAAGCAAGCTGGGAAGTAAATCAGCCAAGTGGGACAACGCGACGCGATGGAAGCAAACCTTTGAATTGGGAGAGCCAGCCAGAGTTTCCCCCTCTCGCTCAACCTCCGTCTAATACATTCCGTAGTCAGTAAAGTTGGTGGAAATACTATACAATTATATTCACATCTTGGCCTGGCAGTGTGGGACTAGCACGATCTTCCAGCCATCGGAACGGCGGCGGGGTGGGAATGCGAGGGCGAAGCCCGCCCTTCAGCCATTGCTCATGCGCCTGGGCCAGATTGGCGCGCATGAACGTCGACTCCTCGTCTCGCTGCACTCGCGCCTCCATCGAATCCTCGTCATCGTGGTCGGCTTCACTGTCTTCCACTTCTTCGTGTCAGTCCCCTGCTGTTTCTTTCGAATCGGGACCTCACTCTCTGCATCTGTATCTTCCTCCGCCTGGTCGTCAATGTACATCGAGCGCGGAGGAGCGCCTTTGGGATCATTGTTTTCTTCTACTGCAAAAATGTAAGTGTATTCTCATATTCTGATACCGAGGGGCTCACTAGTGTCGTGTAGCACGTTCTCGTGGTCGAATGAAGCGGTGTGCGGGCGGGATCTGCTCGTCACCGTGGTCAGCATTGATGCGACCGCTACGATGCCGCTTTGTTTTTTCGTAAATTTTATAAACGCGTTTGACGCGCTTCTTTCAGTACCGATGAGACCCGAAGGCCTTAATTGCAAGTTTATTGCACTATCTACTAACTACAGATTGGCTACGGGTACTTACCTCAGGGGCGACATGGACTTGCAGACGAGGAGAGAAAGTGTGACTTGTCACACTGGACGTTAGACATAACCGTAGCTGATGGGTCGGTTTCTCGGGAGATCCCGAGAAACCGACCCATCAATGGGGATCAACTCCGGTGTCTTGGGTTAGGGCACGCTCCTGGCTCTTGCTTCTTGACCGCCATGTCGTCGGCGCGCTGCGTTGAAGATGTGGCGGGTAGGGGGATGGGAGACCACGGAGCTGCAGGTAGATAATTGAGATGGAAACCTTGTAAGAGCTTGAGGCGTCGGTATCGCGAGTATAAGAACATGCTGACTCGATGAAAACAGGGGAGCGAGAGGCAGCAACCAAGACCAAAACGGGCGGGATCGAAGGGTACGAAGGACAGGCAACAAATTCTGGAAATAGGAAGGAGACTTTGAAAGGAGGGCCAGGATTGACTGAAGGGAGAGGGCGGGGACCGAGGCGGTAAAGGGCGGGATTGCGGTGTAGGGCGGGATATCGGAAGCAGCCACGGAGGGTGGCGCATAGTTTCAGGTGCGTGTTTTCGCATCTCTCACTCTTGCGACACTACCTCCAGGGCTGACCTCGTTCGTGCTTGCCCTTTCGATTGCAGACGAGTCGCTGTGATTTCCAGCCTGATCAGTGCTGCCAAAGGCGTCGATAGCAGCTCCACCTCGGGGGATATCAACGAACCTCGTAACAACGGCGCTCAATTTTTAATCGTATTAATGTGGGTGTAGCTGCTCCTATAATGCCCCTGTAAGTGAATCGAAGGACTAATTGATTGGTAGCCGTCGTCTTCGTGCTCTGTCGATCAGCTTATTCGATCGTCTGGGTGGTCGACATATGTTCCAGGTCTCTTTCAAAGGTACGGGCTCGCCCTATCCCATCGAACGCCACTCCGTACTCATCATCTTCAATGCAGTAGCGTTGGTACCGCGATCTGGTTGTGTCAAATTAAATATACCGCCGCCCGATATATTGTCTTCGCCAACGTTCGGCTAGTGTGCGCGCAGTGTTTTTTTTGACCCCACCAATATTTGCTGTACCTTGTAATTCAATCGCCCCGCGCGTCGGCGTACCAATTTACCTTATTCCATTTTCTTTGTACCGTCGTGTGCCTGCATCTCTATCCCGGATGCAGCGCTGCGTGTCTAGATTGTTCGTCTGTAGGCCTGCTCAACGCGCTTCTAGTGCTGATACTAAGGCAATTTAATAAGTAGTGTAACGAAGCTTGAACTTAGACCGCGATAATGGTCACGTCACGTCTCCCCTGGGGGAGGCGTGATGTGACCACTGCTCTGTTTGTGCCACTCAACAACATGGACCCGCTCTCGTCTCCACTGTTTGCTGCTCCTATGCCTTGGCTCCACGCGTCTTCGAAATCCGATGCCTTCGACGCCGGGGCTGCTGCTTCCACGATTGCGTCTCATTTCCAGGTACGCGTTGCTGTGGTATGTATGCATTGAAGCTCACTTTAGTCTACACAGATGCCGTCTGACCACCTCCTGCCATTTATGAGGGCTGTTGAAACGTCGAACGCCTGGCTCACACGTCCGCCTGATTCGGAGGATATGAACGACGCGTCAAATCGAACGGGTGTGGCACAATGGGCTTGGAAGACCGAGCTCAGTTCGCCCGTGAAGCCCATGAACAATACATTGTGCGGCTATATCCCGTGTTTAATGCTGCCCCTCATCTTCACGGATATACTTCTACATGTGTCCAAACCTGACCCCGCGCCCGTAGTAGAACGGGCGCCCGCTCGTAGTCTGCACGAAACCAGCCAGGTATATCCTCCTGTTGCGCTTGTCATGTCGTACTTATCGTCTGAATTAGCTCTTCCTGGCCAAATCAAACTGGGTGGAACTACTGCGAGAATGCCATTGTTGTTACAGCCGGAATATTGGCAATTTGTCGACTGCACCCGATCCGCGTGAAAAAAGACCGCTCTATTGAAGTTCTGGAACGACATGAGGATCGAGAACCCCCTCAAGAATGCTATCCGAAACCTGGCTCTCGTCGCCCTCGTTTTGTCGCTGTATATGCTGGCGAGTGCCGTCGCCGTAATCGTGTTTTTTATTTTTTTGAACCATTGTTTAGAGCGATGTCAATTTTTCCAGGGAAGGTCGGGCTGCATACTTGATACAGTGTGTACTCCATGTGTTCCCTGCAGTTTACATGGTCCGCTTATCGTTGTGTCCAGAATGGCCACCGCTCAACATATCCGTCTTACGGAGGCTGAGGTACTGTCTGCCGTTGACAGCACGGACGTCGGGATGATGATGGGGCCTTCCCTCGTCGCAATTTCATTCACTCCGTTGGCTCTCTTGGGCCCAGTATCCTATCTAAGCAAACATTACAAGTCCAGAATTCCTTTATTGGATGTAAGTAGGTGCATCGCTTGCTCGTACTCCCTGTTTACGCCCCGCCTAGACCTGGTGAGATCTCGGAAACCGCCATAGGGTGGTTTCGGATGATGCTCTAGGAGTGCTGGAACGTTTTCTATGGCACCTCATCTTCAGACTTGCCCGAAAGGAAATCGTCGAAACCGACCTGCTGCGCATGTTCTACGAGCATGAAACTGTAAAACGTATGGTGTCGCTGGAAGAAGCACCTGTGCCACCTCCGGGCTATGGCTTGTGTACGATACCTCTCTTGTCCTGTGACCACAAACTCAGCGTTTAGCAGCTTTTGTTGGAGACCAACTGGTTAATGCGGTCGAGGACGTGTACGAGGAGGTGCTGGAAGAGGTGCCGGAGGTGCACATCACCCTTCCGCTGGAAGACACGGTCCGCAGACCTCCTGTGAAGAAGCGGAGGACAGAAGCTGCAGTGGGCAAAGCCGCGGCGTCTGGGAGCTCCCGTGGATCAGCGGCTGCCAGCACCAGCAGCGCAACCGCTGCTGGCGACGCGGCCGGTGGACGTTCTTCTAAGCCGGTCGAACTCCGTCCACGATCGTCGAAAGGCAAGACCCCGGCCGTCTCCCTTCGGATCACCGTGCCCCCCAGCAGAAAAACCGACTCGTCTCGAGTGAACAATAAACCTCGACCTTCGAAGCACGCACACAGTCTCTCTCCGCTCTCTCTGCTCTCCCCGTCGGAGCAAGGAGACTCCGGAGAAGATGACGGTGAAACAAGATCTCCTTACAAAAGGCTACGATGGTTTGACATCTCGGATTGCTGGGTTTTACCTGCGAACCGCCTAGCAGCCGAGCTTGCGGAAAAAGCGCGCGATCCTAAGTGGTGTTTGGATGCATGCCGTCTTTACGAGCGCGCGTCTGAAGAACACGTGCTGCGTATCGAGTACTAGAAGTACCTGCCGGCCTCTGATGACCCATCCGCCCCTCTCGTCGCGACAAAGCACGAGTACCTCTACTGGCCTTTAGATTCAACGGTATGTCCGCTTGCTCCACGCGCTGCTCTGTCTCATTTGGTTTCAGAAAGAAGAGGTGCCGTATCTCGACAAGATTGTGGCTTCTCAGCCCCTCAAACTATCGGAGGTTCTCGATGAGGATGTACCGTTGCACGTACACCCTGACACCCAAATGCTGCACTCCTCGGGGGCCACGGAGTCTGCAGATGGAAAGCCCCTGCTTCCCGATCTTGTTCCCTCCGACACTGTGTCCATCGTCTACATCGTCCATGAAGACAATTGGGCAAGGTTGACCGCAGAACAGCGACAAGGAGTTCTGAGGATCAAAGCGGTTCTCATCATTCATTGCTTTCCCTACCGTCACGACGGCAGGTTTATCCGATTTGATGAAGAAGGTTTCGAGGAGCTGACTCACCTCGATCACCGTTGCGTTCGTCCAGGGTGAACATCTAGACTTTGTCTACATATTCGTTCGTACGCTAACTTTCTACCAGATCTTGGGGCTCGTAAAAAACATGGCCCCATTGATTTACGAGTTGGGCGCCCCCGTGATCTTCTGGCGTGTCGCGATATGGTGGAGGAAAACATCAAGAACACCGACAGCAGTGGGTCCCGAGATAAGACACAGTGGCTGAACATGCTTTCCAATACCTTGCCCAGCAAGACGCTGGAGATGCCAGCGGGTTGGAGGTACGCTGCTCGGTCAAACAATATATTCTACAGCGGTCGCTTACTTGTCAATAGCGATGTAGCAACGCATGAGTTCGCCTGCACCTGGACCGAACACCTCCTCGATGTCCCGGAATTCGTCTTCCCGTGGACCGAGGTCAACTGGGCGATATTCGCCACCTCTGACGCCTTCACCTGGATTCACTGCGACGTCATGTTCACTGTTGTCACGCTCCCCACGGGCGAGAAACTGTGGTTCCTGGGACGCCGCAGAACCGACCTACTGCCCGACGACTTGTGCGGTGATATGCGTTCCAGATTCGCGTTCAAAACCTTCAATGGTTGGACCGATATGACACAAGTATGGGTGTTCGAGCGGCTCCACCTCTCTCCTACACTACCTTGTACGTATTGTATTATCAGCACCACCGTACCTCGCTGATCCTCCGTCTGCCTACAGATATATGCCTGCCGGGATCCCGCACTGTGTAGCGAGTATGACCAACTGTATCGGTCTTGGCCGTCATGGCGTACCGGCCAGCAACTTGTCGCACTGCGTCTTTGTCACCCTCCACAACACCGTTCTCTCTGAGTCAACGACCAACGCAGATCACGAACCTGCGCGGCGGTTCTTGATACGGATTTTCATCTTTGTGGCGCTCGCTTTTGTCGATATCCGAAACGGTGGCACAGCGGCTGGAGGCCTTGGACAGCGCCCGACGGCCAGGATGAGTGCACATATCCTCGATGTCACTACATGCCACGGTGTGCTCGACCTTCTGGCTCTCCGGAGCTTTGTAGTGCTTTTCTTGGCTCTCAACGGGACCAAGTACGCCTACCTTGTCAACGGTAGGGAAAAGAACGTCCTTCCAATGGATGTAGAGACAGCTCGGGAGATGTCGCTGGTGTGGAAGCTGGCCCATAATATAGTGGAGCACATCACGCAGACGTTCGTCTTCGAAACCGTCTCGTCTTCGGCTCCGGTGGGCGTCCGGGATCCTCTTCTTTTTCCGATGCTGCTGATGTGAGTACAAAATCGTTATTATGTTATTATCTCCTATTAACTGTTATCTTCAGCTGGCGTTGGTTACCATGGCCGCGTCCATGTACCGATACCTGAAGGAAGTGACCTCGGAGGAGAAGAAATCCCTCCCTACGGGGTTCACTGCGGCGGCGTTCAAGACGCAGGTCGTTCGCATCCTCGTTATGTTCGATATGCACAAGGACATCGATGAATCCTGGCGAAAAAGCCACCTCTTCAAAGACCCCACAAAGGAAGACCTGACTTCGGGCTCGGTGCTATCACGAGAGTTCGGCGTTTTGGCGTCCGAATCCTCGTCTTCGGTACAAAATCCTATGCTCCAGCCGTGGGATACATCCTCGCTCCCCTTCAGGCTTCGTCGTAACTAGATCTACGTTATTGTTCGCTTGCATGGCGTGTCGTATTGCTTGCGTAGCTTGTTGTAGTGCTCCTTTGCTTGATCAGGTATATAACTGTATTTTGGTTTGAATACTATCCTGCTTTGCTTTCAGATCGATTGTACCGCGCTCCGAATGTCACTCTCAGCAAATAAATATGTTGTGTTGGATAGCCGACATAAAGAAACAATAGATAAGCGGTAAACTATCGATCTGTATGTGATTCTATTTCAATCCGGTATGTGCTCCTAACGACGAGCGACAAACCCCACACCTGGCTCACTAGACCACCAATTGCAATCAGCCTTCCACTTCGCGGCGGTGCCTGCTTGAACCCTAGTATTGCCAACCACGTCGAACATAAACCAGGCAACTGGGTATGTCGTATTCGTATCTGTCGATTTCGCTCTGAAGCCTGGTGTAGCATTCAAACGAGGTGTATGCGTCAGTCGCCGCGTCTGATCATAATATATATATCCTCAGCGGTGACGGGGGCAACTAGAGGGCAACTCACACTGCAATTGTTCCGAAGATAGTACACTTTTGCTCCAGTCAGTTTCGCGCTGGCTCTTGTCCAGTTTCATGCCGCATACATGCTCTGCGACATCAGCGAGGCCCACCAGCTCGGAGTAAAAGGCCGGGGTCTCGTCGTCTCTGGATATACGAGCTTGAAAGCTAAGCCAAGTTCCACGCAAGACAAAAGATTCATTCTAAAATCTTTCCACAGGCGACTAGCATCACCTTGGATCGCGTCGGTCAAAGCGAACGATTCATAAGATATAGAGTAAAACTAACAAAATAGGCCCGTCCCGGCTTTGATAATTGCGGAGCTGGCGCAAACTCGCTCTAGCTCATGCGGAACCTCTGAACATGGGTTAACATACGTGTGAGTTCAGTGCATACGCCCATACCTTTCATTGCTGGTAGATCGATGATATAAACTGTTCCATTTCCCCAATATATCTGCAAAAGGTGCAGCTTCACGAGCTCCCACCTAATAGTAAATTGGCCGGTGGTACTGGTTTGCTGTCTTTTTTCGGCATTGTGTTCACCCGGCGTCTTGCGTTTTGCGCCCGGCTCGTCGTGTGACGTCCACTCCACGTCGAATCTGATGGACATCCCATCCCTGATCAGCCGTAGGCATTCGTTGGCGCGGTTGACCGTGGTGATGTACTCTATCGTGAACGAGGGGACAGATACAGTGAATCCAGAAGACGCCATATAGGTCGGTGCGTATGAAGAGAATTGGGTGGGCGATACAAGTTCGTGCCGGTGGATACGGAGCGTGTGGCCTCCTGCGAACGATTATATCTGCTCGTGAACTGCGCCGGGCGACCTTCTGGAATTGATCTCTTCAAGCTAGCTCTAATTGACTGCTAGAATAACGTGGAGCAAAAAAAAAAAAAAAAAAAAAACAGCTAGCTATAGTTTGAATGCGAGAAGAGCGTCAGCTTCTATTCTGTCCAAAGGGTTTGACTTGCCTCCTCCCATTATACTTTCTAATAGCCTTGTAGCATTCCGCTGCCTCTAGATCTACCAACACTAGTCTCCCCAGTGTCTTCTCTTGTTGCATGCCTAGCTTATTCGACAAGTCGTCCACTCGGCGTCGCAACGTAACTTGGTCCCATGGATGTCAACGACAGTATGATACACAAAGACCCAAGGTGAGTTCCCGTCTCTTGGATCTTGCCGTGTGCACACCGACCGTGGACGAGTCGTCCCGATTGTATGAGTCACGCTCGTTCTGAAGGATACGCGATGTAACTGCTGTTGCCGACTGTGTTTTTGGATCCTGCTTCACCGGCCATATACCCTCTTGATGTTTCTGGAATATGTGGAAGCGTGCGTAACACGCTAGCCAGAACCTTCTGTGGGTCTGCACAATGTTTTCGAAGCTACGGGGCTACCGTTCCGCCTTTGCTGGCTCTCTTCTTCTTTGGTTTTCGCTGTCTAAATGTTAACTCTGCTTGCCTCCGCAGTTTAACACCGCATCTTCTAATCTATCTGGCTATGCTACTCCGCCTTTGCTGCCTCGTTTATTTGTTTTCGCTGTCTAAATGCTAAGTCTGCTTGCATCCCGCTGTTTGGCGCCACTTCTTCTCCACCTCCGTCGAACGGCGTAAACACACGGTCCAATCCCTCCCACAATGCACTGGACTTTACGCACACAACGTGTTCATTTCAGAACACTACACCCTGGCTACCTTGTTTGCTTTATTTTTTATCGCCAGCCAAACAATAAATCTAAGACCGCCACTATTGCCTGCCGGCGTTTGGCGCACATATTATCCGCGTCCATCGAAAGGCGGACTTGAACCTTTCAATCTGAATTTTCCTGTAGTCTGTAGCATGCTGCGGCCCTTGCCTACCGGAGGTGCGTCTATCGAACATGGCTATTGTCCCTCTAATTGACCGTCGCCTTCTAGTCCCACTGCAAAATGAGTGGTCGCTGGAGGTGCATCTATCAAACAAGCCTATAGTCTTTTCTCTCTCTAATTAACCGTCGCCTTCTAGTCCCACTGCAAAATGAGTGGTCGCCGGAGGTGCGTCTATCAAACAAGCCTATAGTCTTTTCTCTCTCTAATTAACCGTCGCCTTCTAGTCCCACTGCAAATGAGTGGTCGCCGGAGGCGCGTCTATCAAACAAGCCTATAACCTTGATCTCTCTAATTAACCGTCGCCTTCTAGTCCCACTGCAAATGATGTGATGTGTTGGTCGCCGACTATTCTGAGGTGCGTCTGCGAGGATATAAAGTGCACCCATTTTTTTATTCTTGGTGTGTCCCGTCCCATCTATCCGAAACATCCGATATCTGAGTCCACACCTGCTTTCGCTATGCCCGCATCCTCTGCTCTGTCGAACGCTGGTTCCAGCACGCCGTCCACCCCGCCTCCGCAGAACACTCCGGACACCCAGCACACCCCGCCTCCGCAGAGCTCTCAATCCGCGCCGCCTCCTCAGGACACCCAGCGCACCCCGCCTCCGCAGAACACCCAGTCCGCGACTCCACCTAACGCCGACGCCTCCAACACCGACAGTCTCGTCACTGCCGCTGACGCTGCGGCCGCGCTGCGTATCCTTTCAGAGGACAAGATTCGATCCATAGGGCACACCAGCACTCTAATCGGAACCAAGGATGGTCCAATTGCCAACCAGACTGGTGCTAGTCTCATATCGAAGGCCAAGGTCAAGTTCCTGTCGAACAAGGCGTGGTCTCTCACTACCAGCGAGTGAGTGTGCCGCCTTAAGCGTCTCTGTCTACCTTGCCTAACCTTACCCTCTCAGCGGGAAGGCCCTCGAATTTACCGTTACGCTGACGCCCCGCTCTACATGGGCCTTCAACAACGGACCAGGCGGAAATTTTACCCAGATCGCCTGGAAGACCGGCGACAAACTTGTAAACGGCATTGAAATCACTCCCAACGCCAACACCGGCCAGTCTGAAGACAGCTGGACCAAGCTCATGCGCAGTGGATCGGAAATTGGTGTTACGTGGTCGGTCCAGTGGTACGAATCTTCTTCCTTATTGTCGCCATTCTATTATTATTGTTTTTTCGCTTTTTCTTGACCAACGCCTGCTCAGCTTCAAGAACAGTTTCCTCTATCCCCGTCTGGCCGAGTACGCGGTGTCAGGTCACCCCGTTCAATGGGACACCACCATAGAGATACACGATGCTATTGACAAGCGCTGGGAAGTGAGAATATTCGCCTGTGTGCATGTCCTGAGTTACATCCGTGCTTATTTTATTTTTCTGTTTTATTCGACAGGAATTTGCATTAAAACTGGTCGATATCTCTAAAAAGAAGAACACCAATGGACCCACAGCGTCGATGTTTCTGTCGGGCCGCAGGCCCGTATTTGTCTCGAATGCGACGACTATGGACGTAAGTCGCTTGTATTTCCTCTCTCCTTCGTGATATTGACATCCTCCTAGGAAGGCCGCGTGTCCGAATACGAAGAGAAATTCAAGCTACTCCGCTTCTTCGGTGACTCTGACCTCCGCTACAACCGAGTGCCGGAAGTTGTCGTCTATAATTCTGTCACCAAGAAGTTCTCCCCGATCTCGTTCCACCATATTCATCGCCTGGGACAAGGCCTGGTCATGAATATGACCGTCGCGCCCATGGTGAGTTCCTACCGTCTTCTGCGTATCTCACCTCACATACTAATTTCTTTTCCGTTCAGGCGTTCTCGCACAGCAAGCAGCTGAGTTGGGACTACCGTCTGGTGAATATAACCATTCTTGGCCGGGTTAGTGTGTTTTCCATTAGCTTCTGTAGTGCTCTCACTCTTGTGTACAGCGCGCCGACGACTCGCTGGCAAGCCCTACCAAGTATTGTTGGAGATTTGATCCGCAGCACAGCTTAGTGATGCGTTCGGCCAACATCAGTCAGCCCGAGCTTTCTCACTCAGCAGTTGAAGGACTCAGAAACCAGTAGAATATTCTAGTAAAATAGCTAATAGTATATAAGATGTAGTAGGTAGCTGTAGGCTCCTTACGAGTTTTTACCCAGTCGCCTAACAGCGCAAGTGTCAAGCTTAACAGCTTTCGGCTAAATTCCAACAAAACTCGTCAGCTTACACTTATCCCCGCCGCATCTCAGTTCCAGGAGATCAGCACCCTTGAAGCCGCGCTCATTGTTGAGCCCGCACCCGAAGCCGCGCTTGTAGAAGCCCGCACCTGAAGTCGCGTCTCAGCCCGAGACCCGCATCGAAGTCGCGCCGTGTTCGGCCCGCAGTGAAGTCGCGCCTGGTTAGGCCCGCATCGAAGTCGCATCTCTGTGGGGGATCCGCATTGAAGTCGCGCCTCGGATAGGCCCGCACCCAGAATTTTGAAGTCGCGCTTTAGGACAAAGCCCGCATCTGTCCGACATGGGATCAGATAAATTTGACAAGTTGAATGACTCCGGCAATTACGACATGTGGGCGTACCGCATGGAGATGCTGTTGGAGAAGATGGATTTGTGGGAGTTGGTTGATGGGACAGCGCAGCCGCCAGCCGCCGCCCCAGGGACATCAGCTATGAAGAAGTGGGAGAAGAGGAAGAGGTTGGCCAAGGCAGAGATTGTCTTGAAGGTAGAGGATTCGCAGTTGATCCATACCAAGATGGATGACCCCGCCAAGATCTGGGCCAAGCTCGAGACCGTTCACAAATCCCGCGGATTCGCTACCCGGATGACGTTACGTCGTCGCTTTCACGGCATGGCGAAGCAGGAGGAGCAGACCATGCAGTCCTACATTAATCAAGTGCAGGAGCTCGCAGGGAAACTCACGGACTTGGGATCGGAAATCTCGGATGAGGAAGTTATCCTCGTACTCACCCAAGGTCTTCCAGAGAGTTACGACAGCCTCATTGTCTCGCTTGATGCAACCCCGCCGGATGATCTCACCGTTGATGGAGTTATCGCTCGCTTGATTAACGAAGAATCACGGCAGGGACCGGCGCGAGAGAGGTTGAAGGAGGAGGAGAATGCCACGGCATTAGCTGTGCGAGAGGCTGCTCAAATTGCCAGAGGTCTGGGCATCGAAAGGAGTTATGTCCGTTGCACAAGGGCAAAGGCAAAGTCAACAGTTCAAAGTTGGAATGTTGGACTTGTGGGGGCAAAGGACACATGAGCAATAGGTGTCCAAGCAATGAGAAGGAGGAATCCAATCTCACCCGCGAGGAGGAGGAGGCATTCACGAACATCGCATACTGATGTGGCCGCTCGAGGAGGAGTGTTGGAGATTTGATCCGCAGCACAGCTTAGTGATGCGTTCGGCCAACATCAGTCAGCCCGAGCTTTCTCACTCAGCAGTTGAAGGACTCAGAACCAGTAGAATATTCTAGTAAAATAGCTAATAGGTATATAAGATGTAGTAGGTAGCTGTAGGCTCCTTACGAGTTTTTACCCAGTCGCCTAACAGCGCAAGTGTCAAGCTTAACAGCTTTCGGCTAAATTCCAACAAGTATGTTGTCAAACGCAAAATCATCGACCTTTCCCTGGACTCGTCCGATGAGGAGAAGCAGCCTAGCCCCAAGAAGCCGTCTGCGAGCAAAGGCAAAACCTCTGCCGATGCAAAATCCGTAGCCCAAGCTGCGTAGATGACGGTGGCTGTAGGCCGTGTTGCTATAGGCCAAAGTGGTGGTGATTTCTTGATCAATCGTGTCGCGTATTCCCAAAAATGTTATATAGCAGACAACACAGCGTAAAATGTAGTATATAGTGCAAGATAATGTTACCGAGTCTTGTTCCGCTTCGACACAGGAATTTGAACGACAGACACATTCTGTGGAAAAAGGGAAAGGTTCGGCACCTGCCGCTTGCGGCCTTATCCCAGATCATGTTCAGTTATATCCCACTGATCTCTTGCATGCTTCAATCGATCCTGTAGGGCCCTTAGAGGTGTTGCAATCAGATGTATGAAAATCTTGCCAAATCCCGTAAATTACGCGTAAACGGACGTTACGTACGTAACCGTCCCGTTTGCCCTTTCGTTTCTGGTCATTACGCACGGGAAGGACGTAGCGTACTTATACGGCGTAATTTTTACGCCGTATGCGTAATACTGACGGTTTGATGCCCTATAACTGCCCCTTGCACTTCATAGAATTTCAGATTTTCCTGATGTGCGGGCCTTCACCCCGTGGCGCGCGATGTCCGCGTGGTGCGACGTTGTGGTACATCGTGTGCGAGGAGGGAAAGAGTGTGGACAATGGAGAAGAACGAGAGCGCGAGGACCGTGCATGCGACCCCCAGTGGACAGAGTGGGATGACGCCTCGATGCGGCGTGAGGGCGCAGAGTGCGGAACGTGGAAGTGGGCAGCGGGCGGACATCCCGGGGACGCATCCCCGTCTCGCAGCGGCGCTGGCGGATGATGCTGCGTGCGATCTCCACCTCACATCGATCTTCGTACGTATCCATCCTCCCGCTTTTTCTCCGCCTACTGCTGACTCCCTTTTTTGGCCTGCAGGCAGACCAATCATGCCCTCTGTACCTCCTCCCTCGCTTCCCTCCACTCCAAGCACGACTACGCGCGCGTCCGCCGATGTGGGTGCTGTGCGCACTCGTAATCCACCACCCTCCGCGCCTTCGGGTACGCCGTCTTTGGCACCCGCTACCCTCCCCACCTTAACCTGATCGACACGCTCTTTGGCTCGCCCATCATGCGTGCATAGACGTACTCCGCACCCTCCCCCACCTCGACCCGATCGACACGCACCTGCTCGCCATGCATGCCACCCTCGCAAAGCCTCGACCCCCTCAGGCGTAGACGGCACTTTTATATATAAAAAGCTTCTAGTTGGAAAGGTGCATCCATTGCATAAAACCCTCTCATTAGAAGAGCACATTATACTATACACTAGAAGCTCGCCTATTTTGGAAACCGAGGCAGGTCTTCAGCGGCGGCGTCATTTGGGCGCACACGGCGCTCGCACCGCTTCTGATGGCGCGGTTCAAATGGGGTTGTTGTTTACACATGTTACATTCCCATCAATGCTTTTCCTCCTCTCGCCACATTCGCTCCCCTTCGCCCGCAGCACTCTTCTGGGCTCTGGCACTTCTCAGCAGCTTTCTTACAGGACTTGTCTACGTATCTCGCTATTCCGATTGCCTCAAATCATCCGTGATAGGCCACAATTACGGCTGTGCTGTCACTACCTCTCAGGAAGCATTCCTCATAAAAGCTGCCCTGGTGGTTCGATTGCTCTGAAATTCAGTCTCAGCCTTCTTAAATGTTCAATGTACGATGTTCTAAGGCCACAGCTCCTCAATTCCATTGCAAACCCTACCATCGATGCTTTCATTTCCGTCGGCCATTGCTTAATACTGGGCTCACACCGGCTCCTGTGCATCTGCAATCCTAGAGGAATCAAGAATGTATGCAGGGAATACGCCTCCTACATTCTCGTTGGCTTTATTTTTACCTGTTCCTCTGTAACGGCCTCGGGAAATCAGCACTCCGGTTCGACTCTTCTTGCTCTATTAGTATTACTACTAGCGCTATTCTTCAGCCTACTGCTGCCCTAGTATCCCTTTGCTTGCCCCCCACTGTCTCTGCACTCGCTGCACGGGATTCTGGGGCGCAAATCGGTCCCTACAGTTGTCCACACAAAGCCCAACATGCTACACCTCTCTCAGCGCCCTGCGACCCCTATTAGCAGTGTCTTCCCCTCGTTACTCGTTCGTAACGCTCCCTCGCTCCGCTGCCCGCTCACCTGCTCCGCTCCGAGAACCTTGGCGCACACAATATACTTTTAGACCAAAAATCTCTCTTGTCATCGGCTCCGTGCGTCTCGCCACGTACCACTTGCACCTGGACTGTAAGCTCGTCTTCCTGCTATGCATTACACACCTGCCTGCTGCACGCTGCGCGCAATTTACATGTTCAGACAATTCCTTGTACCCCAACCATCTGCACGCTATTGCGGCACGTTCCCGCCGAAATATTGTTCGCTACTCATCCTCCAGCTCACTGCTCACTCCCTGCATCCCTCCATTGTGCTCACTTCATTTTCCCAGGTGCCAGCTTGTCGACTTGTTCCGTCTACGCTCCAGAGTGCGAACACTGTAGTTCACCTTTTGTACATGCTCTATTTTTTCCGTGATCACCCCACATCTATCAAATCCGATGAATTCTCCTTCTTGCTGAATGTGTGCGGTGAACGGAGTCACTCGATGTTGGAGTAAGGGCGAAATTATTGTGTCTATTCTTCATAAACAGAACTCCAGCACATGTACAGTCAAACATTATCAGAAGCTTCAGCTTATTCATGTTTGAATGTATGAATGGTTGTCATCTTACAAGGAGTTCAGCGGATTTGGGCATGGGAGAGAAGCAGAAACAGCTTGCTACCCTAAAACAAAGATTGTGGCTCCTCCGACCAAACTGGCAGGATAATTTCGTGGATTAGTGGACTAGATGGTGTGGACTGACATTTCGAAAATAATGCCCTGTTTCAGAATCAGTTGAAAATTGACTGGGGACGTCTGAGGAAAGCGAACATTGTGTTCCTCTCTATTTGGCGCGCGTTAAGCGACCATCATTCAGTGTGAGATATTACCGTATATGGCCAGATCTCAGAGATCGATCATGATCGAGCTTTGATCCGCGCACTACTTTGGGAATGCAGCCCCTAACAAGATCGTTTCCGACACTACTAACAGGCTCCAGGACCTTGGATTGCATTTATGGTGAAGCCATTTCGTTATTGTGTTCCATGCGCACCTTCTGACAAAATCCTGGAGCCATCCACAATTTATCTCGTGTGTTTACAACCAAATGACTGAATTCCAGAAATTCGTTCAATACTGGCTCCTGGAGAACACAAGGGCCCCCACTTGTGGGCATACAATAGGGTTTTACATACTAAATGATATTCTGCTACTCATTCAGCATTATGACCTCATGAAGGTTGTGAATCATGCACCACTGTGTCAGGATGTCGAGGGTCGTTCCGGGTCGATTTTCCGGTTGGGCGGCATGGGAAAATGAGATTTCACATCGCCTTTTGCATCCAAACAATATATTAAAAATCAGGGCATGTTATATTTGACCATTTTTTCGCCATATTTCGGGCTGTGGAGACAAGGGGAAGGTATTAGGCCATATTGGAGCACGAAAGACAAAGGCATGCCATCCTTTGAACATGATTCTTCAATTCGAACTGGGGTTCCTTGAACCAAAAGAGCATAGTTGTTACAGCCTTTTGCGGAACTTAGGGCGCGGAGGTTTTTTTTTTTTTTTCAATGAATTTTGCGTCGGATCGTTCTCCTGAGCTCAATTCTCAACCGTTTCCTTGAGAATATGCTCATTATGCTGGCATTGAAATTCCGGAGGGCATGGCATCCTCAGATTTTCTGATGGCCAATCAAATTGCTTGATTAGGAAAATATCCGCGTTTTTGCGTCGGATGGCTGTAGCATTAGCTATTGTTGTTCAATTGGCCTAATTTTTTGGGACAATGGACTCACAGGTGTGCCAGAGGGCACCAAATGCCGGTATTTTCAATATGACCAATACATCAGATGCAAGTCTATATTACGCCAACACCCAACTCCCTTTTCATAATCTTGAGCCCAAATATGAGTCATATAAAAAATACCGGCATTTTGTGCCCTCTGGCACACCCCTGTGAGTCCATTGTCCCAAAAACTTAGGCCAATTGAACAACAATAGCTAATGCTACAGCCATCCGACGCAAAACGCGGATATTTTCCTAATCAAGCAATTTGATTGGGCCATCAGAAAATCTGAGGATGCCATGCCCTCCGGAATTTCAATGCCAGCATATATGAGCATATTCTCAGGAAAACGGTTGAGAATTGAGCTCAGGAGAATGATCCGACGCAAAATTCATTGAAAAAAAAAAAAAACGTTCCGCGCCCTAAGTTCCGCCAAAAGGCTGTAAAAAGTCCCAAAAACCTCAGGGTTGAAACTATGGTTTGGCGTAAAAACTCGACGAAAGCCTGAGCGGTTTGAGTCTGCCCTGACTATTTCCATTTCATCTAGGAGTGGTGCCACAATTTTGACAAATGTTGTTCATATGCTATAGGATCGTCTGTGAGCATTTTTTCCGATTTTAGATGGTTGCTGGATGTCTGTATGGATGGAAACTGTTCGGGGGTGATATTTTCGCGGGAACAAAGATTGATTCATGAATATAATATTCCTGCCTGGTTGGATTTCCCTAAATCTTGAACTGAGGATACTCATGGGGTCTTTCTTCCTCTAGGACATAAGCACCGCTTATTATTCACTGAAGTACATGCCTAGAGCTCGAAGTTCTGTAATTTCGGGAAATTCCGACAGCGGCCCGCCTGCCCAGAGCCAATAGGATTGAGCCATCAAAATGGGCGCTTGTTACGAAAATTAGACGCTGGGCACGGAATGGCAATCCCGAGGTTGAAACTATAATGGTCTTGTGGCTCTGGATCAGGTCATACACGGACCCCTCACTTGATTCAGAGGATTCAGAGCACCTCCGGACACAATCGGCTTGAAGTCATACTTGCACTTCTTGTTCCTTTCCACGCACCTAAGTATGCCCCCATCCACGCGTTCAGCGTTTTGACTGAAATGGTTTGAGCACAGAAATCACATGCGTCACAAAAATAAGGAGGATCCTCCTGAACCTCCCTGGTATGTCAGAATATGAACAAAGTGAGCAACGGCGCTGAAGGAACACAATGCCCTTGGTTCCTTTCCCTAAGGCTGCACCGCGGCGGTAATTGCGCTCGTAACATTTGACTATTGGAGTATCCTGGCTCTTGCACGGGAAAGGCATTATCATTTCCCTCATCTTGAAGATTTGGGGGAATTGAGCAAGGGTCCACAAGCGACATGAAATACAGTGTTCCTTTCCGCTTGCTTACCCACCACCATTTCAAAGTTCTCGCCAGTATCAGCGTCACATCAGGTACATTGCCCAGGATGTGCTTCCACAATGCTTGCAGTGGACATTTCGGAGAGTTCTCTGTCTTATGAATATTCATAAAGCACCTGAAAACTCCCTGTGGAGGACAGAAACTGTGTTCCCTTCCACATTCTTATTTGGAAGTGTTTTCGGTAATTTCCGCAATTCCTCGCTCTAATTCCGTGGAGTACCGGACTGATTGTGCCACAAGATGAGGGAAAACGGTTCCAAAGATATCCCTCTCCTCAGAATTGTTGAAATGTGAGCAAGAACCGCGAACGAATGTGAATTCCATGTTCCTTTCCACCTACTGATGCGAACAGTTTCGGAATTTCCATGATTTTTGATTGGGACTGCTGTGCCACCAAGTGCCGCCTTTCCAATGTCCATGTACCTGACTCTGGAGAGTAATTCCCGAACGATTACTGTCTTCGAAATATTTCCAGAGTGGGTGCAGCTTTTCAACGATGCAAATTCGTTGTTCCTTTCCATCTTTCTTTCGGCATTGTGACCGATGTGACAGACATTAGCGCTCTCGCCTTTCACCACGACTGTCCTTTGGCACAAACGATTCTATGGGACTCATGGTTCTCCCTTTAGCTGTACTAATACGTTATCTGACTGCTGTGGTCTCGGCTTTCTCTCCTCCTGTGTCCTTCTGCTGGAACAAATGCCCCGCAACCAAGAGGTTGATCGTCTGTAAAATTTTGGACACAAGGTCGGAAAAGTGAACTAAGGCCCTCTAGACCCTCCCTCCCCTCTTAGCCGAGCACAGCCACCTTCCAAATCCGGCAATTTTCGGTTTCAACTACACATTTTCAGTCGCTATATGTGCTGCATCGCGATTGTCTCAAGAGTTCTTTCTGATAAGCTACCCAGCGACCCTGTGCCTCTTT
Organism: Mycena olivaceomarginata; assembly: GCA_029378375.1. Lineage (NCBI taxonomy): Eukaryota > Fungi > Basidiomycota > Agaricomycetes > Agaricales > Mycenaceae > Mycena > Mycena olivaceomarginata. The sequence goes on from JARKIC010002886.1 coordinate 30,891, forward strand.
CTGACTCTTCCACCGGCATTTTCACGGCAGTTTATCGTCAACAACAAAGGTGAATCTGCAAGGGAGGAGATTCAGCATTTTTCAAGCAATGGATAGGTTGAAAGTCTTTACCTGAGTACTGCAAGCTGGCCCCAGACATGTCACCATTGGTTCACTGCCGGTGATTGTGCAACCTGAAATGGAACAACCCTCCTCTTCATCTTCTTCATCGGACGAAACAACAGTTCGCCTCCGACCTTCTAGTGAGTGGAAGATCTGGAACTATGGCAAAAAATTGGCCTTGATTGGCATGATTGGGATCTCCAGCAATCAAGCCGGCGGCAAATATGAAAATATATTGATTTTTTTCCGACTTTTTTTCGGGAATCATCTAAAACGTTGTGGTAGGGTCGGAGGGCCCGCATGTGGAAAGCGGTTATTGTATAGATTTTATTCGTATTCTTACCTTACCCCTATCGTATGTTACAGCATTGTTTGTACTGTAAATAATGCCACATCACGACTTTTCGGGCTCGTACTACAATACCAGCGGCCAGTGCAGGGCAAACGCCCAGAGGCAGCACCGAGCTCCTTGCCCCCTCCTCTCTGGAACGTCGCCAGTGGGCTCTTTAGCCACCCAACCACCTCGAAACTCGCCTCACAACGCCACCTTCTTCACACGACATTTTCGCACCCTTTTACTCTACTTTCTCGCCCTTTTCCTCCCTTTTCGCACTCTACGGCCTGGGACTTGATCCAATAATTATTGCGAATCATTCATTCTGCCCCTACACGGACTACCGACCCTATTTGAGAACCTACCAGCGGGGACTTTAACTCTGCCACAATGTGTTTTTTGAAGCATTTGGAACCTTGGTCCGAAAAGTGAAATAACGCGACTTCAACCCTCCCTCCCTCCTGAGGCTGTGCCTCGGCATTTGCCGGTGATCACCTCTTGCCCGCAACTGGTAATTTTACCAGGGCCCGGGAAGCTCCACCAAAGGCTTGTCCGAAAAATTCCAGGATTTTCGCCTAAAAAACCTTACATCAAAGAGGGTCTGGGGCCTCAAAAACCTTAAATCGGACAGGGGTTGTCACATGTAAGTCAAAATTCGTGTTGAAAAAAAACCCCAATTTCGCATTTTTCGGCCCAGTCGATATGAAGAAACTACTTGGTATCCTTCCACCTTCCTATCTTCAAATTGAGTTTCCCAACCTCCGCGTTCACTCTGCCACGACTCAATAGATGGCTGCCTCGTTGGATCATTCTTGGAAATTTTCACTGAATCTGGGCTCAAACACCTTAACTTTGGACAAGGCTGACTGATTTTTGGCCTCAAAAACCTTAATTTTGGACAAGGAAATTTGAAATTTTCGCTCTGAAAAACCTTAACTTTCGGACAAGCCTTTAGTGGAGCTTCCCGGGACCTATTTTACCTGGCGTCATCTGCCGGCTCGCAAACCCACAAGACCCGGGCCAATCCGCTTTCTTATGAACCGAATCTTCCGCAAGACGTATAGGATGGTCTTTTCACCCTCCCTTTGGGTCTTGGACCGATGTAGGGCTCGAAATGCTGTTCTTTGGGGTGGAATGATCGCATTCGACAATCTCATGCATTAAATGGCCAGGGAATGGGGTTTCGAAGATCTTTGTGCGTCCCAGATGTATCTCGAATTTTCGAAATACTCACTGGGGGATTTGACTCAGTTTTACAGCGCAAAAAGCACCTCGGGTGCCACATCACTCATGAGTGCACACCGTCTCCCGCCGCCACTGGCACCACCTCAGATGAGTGGGCAGCCCCCACATGCACTCTGTGCAGCGTCCTACGATGTCGCGGTGGTTTGCGCATCTGCGGACTGCTGCGAGTGGGCAACGGTTGTGAGGTACCTCGCAGGTAGACCTGCAAGGCCTCGCCCTCGCCCTCGCACCGCTGCAACCGACCCCACCCTCGCCCTCGCCTGCTGCCACCGACCCACGCTGCCCTCGCCCTCGCCCGCTGCAACCGACCCGCTAGGGCAGACTCCCACCCTCGCCGCCTCACGTGCTGCAACAGAGGTGCTGCAACCGAACCCCACTCTCCCTCTCGCTCTCGCCCCTGCCCCTCGTGCTCGCTCTCGCCCCTGCCCCTAGCGCTTGCCCTCGCCCTCGCTCTCGCCCTGGCCCGACCCGAGCCCGACCCGCTACGGCAGACTCCCACCCTAGCCCTCGGCCTTGCCCGCTGTAACCGGAGTGCTAAAACCGACCCCCGTACTCACAGTCGCTCCCGCACTCGCACTCGCTCCTGCCCCGCACTCGCACTCGCTCCTGCCCCCGCACTCGCACTCGCTCCTGCCCCCGCACTCGCACCGCTCCTGCCCGCACTCGCACCCTCCTGCCCGCCCCACCCGCGCCCACGCCCACGCCCCTCGCCCTCGCCCTCGCCCTCCCTCGCCCTCGCCCGACCTGCTACAGCCGACCCCTACCTTCGCCCTCACCCTCGCCCACTGCGACCAACGCGCTGCCCACCTCGCTCTCGCTCTCGCTCTCGCCCTCGCCCTCACCCGACCTTCTACGGCCGACCCCCACCTTCGCCCTCGCCCTCGCCCTCGCCCACTGCGACCAACGCGCTGCCCGCCTCGCTCTCGCTCTCACCGCCGCTCTCGCCGCCGCTCCCACTCTCGTACCGCTCCCGCCCCGCCCTCACCCTCGCCCACTGCGACCAACACGCTGCCCACCCTCGCTCTTGCTCTCGCCGCCACCCCCGCCCGAGCCCTCGCTCTCACCCTCGCTCTCGCCTTCGCCCTCGCCCGACCTGCTACGGCCGACCCCCACCCTCGCCCTCGCTCGCTGCGACTGACCCGCTAGGGTCAACTCCCCCTCGCCCTCGCCCGGTGAAACAGGCGCCCAGCCAGCGTAAGCGAGAAGGCTGCATTTGTGGTGTCCCGTGCACCCCGCCGCGGACTCATTATTGGCCCCATGCTGTGCCAGCCAGTGCGGGGGTGTCGCAAATGTGCTGCCCTGTACAGCGCCGGTGCCCTGCCGCGCAGGAACTGCGCACGCACTTCGTGGCAGCTCAGCAATGGCTGTCTCTTCCATACAAGACTCCCACGGACCAGCCAAACATGCATCGGGAACGGCCAGCAACCTGCGTGCACACGCTGCGACAGGGCATGGTGGAAAGTAGAAAATGTATTTAACAATCATTAATTGGCTCCAGTTACTACGTATTCCACCACATGTAAACATATATCTATTCTATGCACCCCATTTTTTGATAATTTTTGAGTGATATTTCGTCGATGTCGGCGCCAACAACCATCAGAGGCTTTGATCGATGTTGTCTAAATGCGGATATTTTGCTCGCTGTGTGAACACGGTGACGAGCATGCAATGCAGTCGAGTGATGGCCTGCGAGCCATCGCTTATCATGTGTACCACTGACCAAGGGTACTTCTAACATATCTATAATGCACCCTTCTAAACTAGAGGGTTTTATGCAATGGATGTCACCTTCTAATGAGAGGTGATTATACATAACAGTGCACAGCGCGTGGTGACCCCCTCACCGTCACCCTCCTCTGCGCCATCTTCGGCACGTACCCACCTTCACCTCGACTCGATTGACACGCTCGCGCTCGACAACTCCGCCTCCGGCGAGCTTCTCCCGCATCGTGCCATCTGCAGGGGTCGACTTGGGGATGTTGTCGGCTTTGGATCGTGTGCATATGCAGAGCACTTGGCGCGGGGCCAGAAGCGATCGAGGGTGGGGGCGAGAGAAGAGGGAAGACGGAGCGATAAAGGCGCAACACGGGGAGTGGGGTACGGGCGAAGGACGAAGGACGAATGCAGTCCACGAGAGTATGAGATTCTAACGGACGTCGGGCGCATCTAACGAGCGCGCTGAGGCCGCCGCGTCCCGCTTCCCGCCTCCCATTCTGCGCAGATCCCCGATGCTGCTTGTTACTCGTCTCCGCATCACCACGGACCCCTTCTCACCCCGCCTCCTTCCACCTCGAGGACAAGGACACAGCCGCGCAGCACACCACCCAATCCTGACGCTCGTGGGCGAGCCTGAGGACGAGTCGGTCCGCAGACGGGGGAAATCGTGGCTGTACGTGCGCTCCCGGCGCTGGCATCATGGAGGGCGGCGGATGTCATGCTGTGTGCAACGGGGGAGGGGCAGCGGGTGGGGAAGCCACGGGAGATGCAGCCGCCGCCCGTCCGGAGGGCTGTGATGTGGATGCGAGGAAGAGGAGGGCGAAATCACTGCATACATGCCAGAAACGGGGAATCAAAGAAAAGGAGAGTCTATCTTTCTTTGAGCGGTAGGCGTAGGCGGAGCGCAGAAGTCGACGGGGACACAGGAGCGGGAATGGAATTAGACTGCAACGACGTGGAAGTGCGGAAGGATGTCGTTCGTGCACAGGGGGGCATTGGCGTGTACCCTACATCAGGCGGGAATTGTGCGACGATTTGTAGGTGTTCTTCTTCCTGTCCACCCATTGCCCACGGACCCTCCCCAGCCCTTAGTACTCCGTGATGCCCCCCTCTGTCTCGCGCCCTTGCCATCCCCCGCCTTTCCCGCCGTCCTGAAGCCCGTTCTACCTAGACGAATGCCGCCGCGGATAATCGAGCGAGCGCAAGGACAAGGCTCGCATTCAAGCTGCAGGCAGAGCCTGATCATAAGGCACGGACGTCGCCATGCGCTGCATGGGCTTGACTTGGGGGTGGTGTCGCAGTCTTGATACTTCGGAGGACGTCTGGACGCGGGCGGATGCTGATGGCGCTTGTCGAGCATGCATACGCTGCGCACGCGCTTGTGGATGCGCGATCCCGAAGTGCTCATAACGACTGTCCCCTCTTGTCTCCGCGCATACTATCGTTTTTCTGCAAAATTGTATAACAGCTGACCGGGGAACCAATAGCAGGAGTGATTACGGGAGCGGAGTGGACATATATCTACCTTCTCGGTTATTTAGCATAGAGTAGGCTTTCTGTATTAAGGCCTCTGCAGCATCGTAACACCTTTACAACTTTTTTTTCCGATACGATTCTGCCGGTCACCCAGAAAGGCAATAGATGGTGGCTATGCAATTGCTGTGCCGATTGCAAGCGCACCTTTCACTACCACCACGACCGTACTATGGAGCCGTCCCCGACACTTTCCAATGCCCTGGAGTAGACGATTGTGATATTGAGGAGCAAGTGCTGACCACAGATACTCTAAGGCAAGAAGAACTATATGATCCCTTTGCTGTACTGACGGGATTTCTCAGGCCTGACCTGCACAGTACGAATATCGATGGCAGCGAGGATACAAACAAGTGTGTACGACTTGCTGAATTGCTCCCGCTACTAAATTGACGACATTACAGAATCGTTTCCACGATCAATGCCCAATCTGAGAAGTACAGTGGAGTCAATTTTGTATAAGCTTGAATTGACCGATTTCTGAAGTTTGAAAGCATCCTTCGGAAGGTATGGGGGAACTTGCGACGTTGTTTGTGGTTCTCACCATTTCAAAGTATGAAAACAGCCATTGAGGCATTGAAGCAGAAGCCCCAGTCCCCTGATAAGAAGATTGCCTTCTGGACTGCATACAAATCACTAGCCGATGAATTTGACAAGGAAATCCAAGAGAAATACAAGGATGACCTCGATACATCCCTCATATTTGTATGTACCATGCTTTTAGTACTGATGCTGTACCTCAGTTTGCACTACAGGCTGGTCTTTTCTCAGCTGTTAGCTCAGCATTCATTATACAGATCCAGCCCGAACTGCAACCTGATCCGACAGAGGCCCTCCTTGCCCTTCTAGTCCAAAACATAACTGGCTTACCTCTGTCCCTCCTGCCTCCTCGCACCTCAACCTCTGAACCCCTGGCATCATCTGGGTAGTTGCACAGAGTCTCCTCATTTCAGCTTGTTCGCTACACTCATGGCCGCACTTCTGGCGGTCCTCGGAAAACAGTGGCTACTGCATTATAACTCCGTGGGCAAAAGAGGCACAATTGCAGAGCGAGGGCTTGAGCGACAACGTAAATTTGATGGGATGTGTCAATGGCGGTTTGACCTTGTCATGCAGATCTTTACCCTTCTTTTGCAGCTCTCTTTGTTGTTGTTTTCTACAGCCCTGTCCATTTACCTCTGGACAATACACCCTATCATTGCAACAATTGCTCTCAGCCTGACTGGACTGGGATCCCTCCTTTATGCTGGAATGGTCATTTCTGCTGTGTTGTCACCAGATTCACCATTCCAGACTTCACTCAGCTTTGTCCTGAAAGCGGTTCTCAAAAAATTCTCCATTCCCAAAATGTGGCATCAGTGGTTCCGAGGCTATTGGACAGATCTCCTTATTCCACTTCACACAACATATACTGTTTTTTCACAGTGTTGGACTTTTTCATCGGAGCTGCTACCCAAATAGCACCCTGCTGCCCCTGTCTCATACTGCTGAACCATTGAACCTAATATTCTTCCATTCAGTCCTCCTGCTCCATCACCAGAGGCTGCTGCTGCTATGTGGGTGTTGGAGACATCTAGACCCTAGATTGGTGGAGACAACTGCCGAATTGATTCCTGAATTGCAGTGGCCATCCAATCTTGATTTTCAGCAAGCACAGAAGCGATTGATTGAACGACACATTTGGTTCGTGTATGCAACAACAGGATTGGTATTTTCATGTTCGTGACGGAATGGTCAATCGAGCCACTGCATGCATCCGGGCATTCTGGGTATTTGATATGGGAACTCCAGAAGGTCAGAGGGCACCAGATCTCTAGACCTCCGGGTTTCCGGTACTGAAACAACACACTTCAAAAGAATTGTCTTCCATCAAATTCTGGATACACAGACCGTTCAATATGAGCCACTCAGCTGAATCAATCACACCATTGACTCTCCGGTTCATTGCTGCACACGATCTCCTGAAACAGTGTTGGAAACCTTTCTCGAAAATTTCAACTTGATTCCCAGCGGTTCTGATATTGACAATAAATTGATCTATACGACTTCTTGTTCTCTCTTGTCTCCTTCTTCCACCCTACCATGGCCCGGGATCGCTCAGTGCAGGACAAAGTGTAGGGAAATCAAATCATTTGCTTATTTCACATTTGATATTTGCTAGGCCATAAATTAAATTGCTGACGACCTTTTTATTTGAGAGTCTAACTAAGCGCCTTATGGACATACATCCATTGGATGCCAATATTGCAAACAGAATTGTCATCAAAATTGCTAAACTTGACGCAGACAGACATTTCTTCCGAATATTCAATCACACAGATCATCAATGTGTCAATGCAATGTACCACTTTTGTGCTTTGGCTGATGTCTCTCAAGAAGCAATAGCCTCAGTGCTGCAACTTCTTAGGCTTGACTACCCACAGATTTGGGAGCAGGGATGCATTGCCCACATTCATAGTGAATGGCTCTCCCAGGCCCTAGAATCTGTTGGCAGTCTGACCAGGGACAACTACTTCAAGTTTGTTGGTCACCTGTGGCAAGCACTCTTTCTGTTGTCCCCAGACCTCAACACATTGTCAATAGAGTTCCAACGGGTCCTCCTATCTGTCCTTTCAATTGATGACGATGACCCAGGCTTTGACCAGTGGGAGGAAGGCCGAGTAGCATACTTTGCTTGTGGTATCTTGGACTCCAAATCAGCCAATCAATGGTTTGCAGACACTGAACTGTCTCAAATCCTGCAACAGTACTCGGTCTGGGCCAATCTCGGGTTGTCATCCTGGTGTAGCCGAGATTACCTCAGTCTTGGCCACACATTATCAGGAGCGACCGAGTGGAAAGAAATCATTGCAGGAGATCTACCTGGCTGGCTTGGGCAATGGCCGAATATCATGCAGCCATCTCGTAAACTCAATGGTAAAGAGATTACAGAGAGAGATTGCACACAATTTCGCAATGTTCTCGCTCTCATATGGGAGGCAGATGAAACCGAGGCCAATGAGTTTGGGGTGGAAGCAACACTTGTGATGGTGTTCAGTACATTGGCCAAGGCATGGGATCAAGCACAGCCTGTGGACTGGGGGATAAAACAATTCTGGTACCATATCAAGCTTCTCGATAGCACTGTTGTAGCCATATTCTCTGCCAGGATTCAATTCGAGCAAGTATTGGTTCCATCCCAGTGTTTCCAAGACATAATCATTACTCGCCTCGGACAGGCACTCGCACAAGCAGGGCAATATATGAAGCAGGATAACTCTAGGAATCTGAAGAACATCGTTCAGGAACTGGCCAACCTTGTATTGAGGGTGGGATTGGAAGTACCCGACCAGCTCAGGATACCACCACTGCCTGGTACAGATGATTTGGAATATTGGGATGATTTACGAGGCACATGGATCAATGAAGTGCATGTGTTGAGGAATAGGATTGAAGAGGTATCAACGAGTTTAGCCGTGCAACAAGGTGATAGCGTGGGTGTAACAGCCTGAAAATCGGACACACCAGTGGTTATATCCAGACAACCGCTATGCTGCACTGTTTCAATTGTTAAACCATTCATCAATTGTATTTGCTGCTGCACCCGCTTGTGTGTGCAGGTTTTTTTCAATGATTCGAAATCGGGCATGCCTAAGTATGTGCGGGGGATCTGAAATTCAACCATGTTGAATGTGTCATCACGTGTGACTAGCAAGTAAATATTGAATTCAGTTGGAGCACAACTTGCCCTAGATTAGTGAGAAAGAAATGATCCCTTGTGCTTCATCCTCAGCGCTCTGCACGAGCCGTATACAGCACAGCACATTCGCTACGATGCTTTTGTAGTAAATCCTGCGATCTGTGAGTAGTCAGTACATCAAATGCAATTCAAATTTTAATTTTGTACACCCGTAATGTAAGCTGCGGATCCGGGAGGGAATTGGAATTCAGATCTTAAGTCTCGTTCAAATAGATTGGATGTATCCCAACGCGGGGTGATTCTTCGGAGTGGAGTTGAGATGAAGTAATAAAGCAGATGCCTCGGAAAACTCATCTCGAGCGACAACTCGGAGCACACGTTGCGAGTTGGTGAGCGAGGTAAAGAAATTGGAAATGAAGCGGGGCGAAGATAGCAGATAGAGAATGAACCAAGTTCGAAGAGGGAAGAGAAATAAAGGAGGGACGAAAGACAGGCAAGAGAGGAGGGCGAATTAGGAGAAGCTGAGAGAGAAGGAATGCTAGGAGGGGGAGGGAATGATGATCATTCGATGATCAGACGAAATGCAGTCGAGACGCAACTTGTACCAGTTGGGCACTGAGCCTGGGTTGCGTGTGGGTTTGAAGTTGAAATGAAAGCTGGACTCGGACTTAAAGCGAAGTTGGGTGGTCCGAGGCCGAGTTGAACTAAGTAGTTGAATAACAAATGATTTAACTGAGTGAACAGGTAAAGATTTCGACGAACGTGATGATGTAGGGGAGGAGTAAAAGACGACTCGAGCTGTAGGTAACTGGTAACTGATCGGTTAGCAGGGAGAAATTGGAGATATCAAGTCAAATGGAATGGTACTTGAATGCTGCCAGTAGAACCAATCATAACGTCGACACCACAACTGGTTGGGTGAACGGAATGGATTAAAGTCCTGCTTCAACACGGAATGAATACAAATGAAACCGCGTTCAGTCAGGGACGAATGATTTCGAATGCAACTTGCCTCCAAGTACGCCGCTCGTTTCAAGTGAGACCGGGGCTTCGCTCACACTACGTTCCGCCGTCGGCTAGACTCAGTCTGCCGAGGTCCGTGTAGCCGAGTCAAGGCTGTGCGTGGCCGGCTACACACGGCTGTGTGATCTGTGTAGCCGGCCACGCACAGCCTTGACTCGGCTACACGGACCTCGGCAGACTGAGTCTAGCCGACGGCGGAACGTAGTGTCAGGCAGAGTGAGAACAGAGACCAGAGGACCCCATCCCGGACACGTGCATTCGTGTGTTTTGTTAACTGTTTGTCCCTTTCATTCACTACCCTCTTTATAAAATTATGTCTGTCTGTCCATCCGAAGCTTTTAAGCTCCGCTCAGCCATGAAGTCGGCACCCCGCTATAATTCTCGGGTTCTACCGTGCCGTCGGCTGCCGTGGCCGGGCCGCGTTCATTCAAACTCAGGCATGTGAACAAGCAAGCACCATTTATCCGCTCAGATCCGGAGCGAATCTAGCGTCTTTATCGAGGGCTGCCATCAACATCTCAACCGAAGGGGTGGGCCGCTTCGTGTAATAACATTCTGTCCCGATCGGAGCCCCCGAGTAAGTAACAGACCCTATACAGCGAGGTACAAGTGTTTGTATAGAGTATCTGTTAGGAGAGACTAAGAAAACCCCTGTTTTTCACAAATTGAAATTGAACACATATTTCACCCCTTACGCACTGCAGACAAATGTCAGGGGTTGCAAGGTGTAGAGAAAGCTACCCCCCTTCGCTTGCGCGAAGCCCTGCAATTATTGAATAATGGCCAAAGCGGTGTTCAGAGGAAGTTAACGCACAAAGCTGCCAATACATGTTTTGTTAACCGTTGTCAGCGCCTCGAAGCATATCTTCTCGGAAGGAACCTAGGGGTCGTTGCCCCGTTCGTTCCGAAAATGTTGCCTGCTGAAGTATCATAAATTCTATTTAAACGATGAAATTGTACGCACACGAAGCTCCCAGGAACTGGTCCTCGAAGCAGGTGAAGTTTTCAATGAAACTTCCCGGAGGCACCTGCACGCACGACGGGATCGGTTGTCTGTTGTACGCCCCTTTGCAGAGAACTCACAGGTTCATCGCCCACGGAGCCGCAGAAGGCCGGAAAGATTTGGCTGCAGTCAATTTTGGATCCAGATGCGCTTAAGGATTCGCAGTTAACTGTGAGCTGCGGACAGGCCCGCGAGGGCTTCATGATGAGCGCGAGCGACACAATGCCGAGCATCTGAGAAGATAATTAGGGTCCTCGCGCAAACTTGACAGTAATCATATTGTCACCATGCGTGCATTGGAGAGCATTTGTGCGGAGAAGTGAACTCGAGTGGCGTTGGGAGATTGTCCGCTCTTTTATTGAGCTCCTTCATCTGTCAGCCGTCAGGAGCAGGACGGGTACCAACAATCCAAACAGACATGGTGTGTACATTTTGTTCAAAAATGCTATCGGGAATACCCTGGCAAGTGTAAACATCTCCGCTGTACCACCGACCTGATCCCGGAATGTCTGCTGACCCAGATAAATTTGATTGGTCGGTGAACGGTAATGGTAACGTTGAAATCTACCACTACTTGGCTTCTGGTTGTGCTCCTGTTTTCTCCCTTGTTTTGGCTGGAATCCCTGCCAAAATCCGACGAAAAGGAACTAACCAGGAAATCAAGTAGGAACCAAAAAGGGACATGTTTGAAACCCTAGGGTCGTCATTTTCGGACCAGGAGGCACTTGTAGGATGTGGTCCGTCGCGGCTCGCGCGGCAGGAACTCGAACTTTTATGTTTTTTTCCTTATAACACATTAAAGAGAAATGCAAGCCGGACAGGAAGAAAATCCGGAGTTTAAGATACTAGAGTCGGCGCAATGAAGGAAGCGAGAGAAGGATGATTCCAGAGCAAAGAAAGAGTGGTCCAGGTTGGTTGATGCATCCGTGTTGAAGGCACGTCAATGAGGGTGAAAATCACATCAGATACAGAGTTGAAACCCGGATGCGAAAAAGACCTGGAAGCAAAAAATATGGAATTATAGGCTTGATTTGAGGTGGGTAACCGATTTTTTTCTCGTGGGAGCCTTATAGGGATTATGAACAATCCTACCCAAAAAGCCCATACCAATTGTCGGCTAGTACAGAAAATTTGAAACATGCCAAAAACGGAAATGTGTGGTTGTGCCAGAAGTCCTGAGGAGAGAATTATTATTGTGAGCACCCCTACATTCTACAGACCCGAAATTGTATGTGGGGGGCCATTAGCAGTCCCTCTCCCTTGTTATAGTCACAGATTGTCCTGAGGGTGCAATCAACCCCTGTGCATGACCCCATTTTTAGGGTCAGGCCCCTCACCAAAATGGGTGACCTAAATAAGGGGCTCATGTTCCACAACTACCATCATAAAAATCTGAAACTATTTATGCATACATAGAAAAGTGATTTTATCGTGTCCACATGTTTCGTTTTACAAGTGCTTCCATTGCCACTGAGAAATACGGAAGGACTTTATTTTTTCGCATCTGGGTTTCAGCTCTGTATATACACCCACTGTTGAAGGTGAGCAGAAAGCCAGTAGATTGGAATCAAGAGTGCGCTATGTACACAATGAAGTGAAATACTAGACTCGCAATGCACCTCGAGTTGGCTTTCCGAAGTGTTCAGCCGTGCACTTTGTTGTTCTGAAGGACGAGTCAGTTCTGAGTTCCCCGAGAGCAGCATTGAATGAAAGAAGTATGGGTGTGTGAAGGACGTGGTGAACAAGTCAAACTGAATCGAAACACCATGGTGTAGTTGAGCCCGGGTTGAAGTGTTCGAGTTAAAGGCGGGTAGCACAGTTCAACTGATCCTTGGGTCGATTCAAAGTGATCCTTGGGTTGATTCAAAGTAATATGAAAGCTCAAGGCAAACTAAGAAGGTACCTTGGTGCGAAACGGGAATGGTAATGTTAGTACCGCACGCGCACGGCTCTCGTTCAAGTTGAGGGGTCGAAAATACACGAATATAACTCAGTGAGCGAGAAGTGGAATAGGATAGGACGATCTTACCCTAAGACGTGGA
>JARKIC010002887.1:0-43552 GCA_029378375.1 Mycena olivaceomarginata
ACTCGGTGAAGGAGCAGATCAGCACACAGATGAAGGAGTTAGAGGCTCGGCGGAAGGAGTTGGACCTTCACTTGTGTGATCTCCGCGCGAGAGAGAAAGAACTTTCCCTCGTGGATGAAGCCATGACCTAAATGGTCTTGACGCCGGCGGACGGCCAACTCGCAAGCGAGACTGTAGTGACGTGCCTCGCGTCCCACTGCGTCTGTACGCGGTCCGATCACACGACCGTATCACCGACCTTGTGTCTCGCCCACCGTCGTTCCCGCTCTCGGTCCATCGACCCTGGCCCTTTCACTATCACCGCGCCGTCGTCCCGCACATCTATATAGCTTTATTGTTCCTTGAATATTCACACAAGTCCGACGCTACGTTCCCCCACTGTGCTCCGCTGCCCATAGATTTAGTTAAGCCTGTATTTCATTTCCTCTTATGAAATAGAATGAGGTTGACTTAAGTTCTGGGCGAAAAGACCGGCGGGCCTACTTAAATGCCTTCTGCACTGAACTTGAGTCCTGCACCACTTAAGTCCTGTTCAAACACCAAAAACAATTCCACAAAAGGAATTTGAATACAAGACCTTCGGAGATTTCACCACAACAATATGTATGAAGGACTTAGCCACTACACCATGAAGGACATGACACTCGAACACCCAGATACGATCATATTTACCTTCTATTGGCATCATATTAGCCTTCTATTGGTGTTATACCTTCTCCGCTTTCGTTATTTTGCCTCTGTGGCCAAACCACTATCCATGGATGCTTCAAAGATTGATCTGTTTCAATAAATTAATATGTATATAAAACATGATGAAAGATGACTTAATACACACAGTACTTACTTCCCATGGTAGACAGTAGAAGAATAATAGTGTAATCACAGCCCGATTGTCATCCTCAGATATGGTCTTTCTGGTCAAGTGGTTAAAACCTCCTCTCTCTCTCTGGCTAGCAGCCCGATGGTCTTGTGTTCGAATAATGGGGAGGGTTTTGCTTTTGTTCTCATGACTCAAGTTCTCTACCACTCACTTAATTCCTGTAAGTAAGGACTTAAGATGTCCCGCCGGTCATTTCGCCTTGCAACTTAAGTTGAGCTAATAAAGTATTTGACCTCATTACCTCTCCTACCTTACATCCACAACATAATTCCCCACCATACCTCGCACCAACCCGACGTTGCCTCACCCACATCCCCGTTGCCCCGACACACCCCATGCAGTGTTACTCACATCACTCTGTTTCTGTAGAATTTGGCTCAAGGGAGGACTTCCAAACACAGAGGATGCAAAGAGAATCCAAGGGTTTACAAACCAGTGGGGTATCTACAACAAGTATCCTAGTTTTATAGACAACAAGCGCTCGCCGGCGCTTCGCGCCGGCTCCCACTTTATAAATAAGCGATGCCTGTCAGCAGACCGCAGACATGTGAGAGTGGTTTACAAATGGAGATACGGCTTCAGACAGACAGAGCGGCTTAATTTTATAAAGAGAGTGATGAAGATATCACATGTATGTGGAATATGAAATATGTGGGTCAGAAGTTGAAATAAACTACAGCACAGCAACAACAGTGAAATAGCAATATTCAAATGATTGGAAGTATGTATTTCCAACAGTTTCCCTTCTCGTTCCTAATTCTGTTTCCTCTCTCTGTTCCTTAGGTAAATAAGCATCATATAAATATCCTCGTAATTACTTACAAAACCCCCACCTACTTTTAGTAGAGTATTGCTGCATAGCCCTCGGGCCAGGTACAGCGTATTAACCGTTCTTTAAGCAAATCGCTCCTCGGCTGTGCTATTTCCCCATGCCTAGGTTGTGCGTCCCGGAGTCCAAAAGAGGATTCGTCAAAGCCGAAGCCCACGAAACTCCGTTGGGTTCAGCGCATGTTAGCCCGGACCGGCTATGGAATAAGCTGGCATCGAAATTCTACTGGCGTCGGATGAAGAAGGATATCGAGGATTTCTGCAATTCGTGCGACGTCTGCCAGAAGATTAAATCCAGGAATTTCACGCGCTACGGCTTCCTCATCCCCAATCCTATTCCGCACCGGCCCTACGAATCCATTTCTTTGGACCTCATCGTCAACCTTCCTTGGTCGGGGGATTACAACACCATTTTCATAGTGGTGGATAGACTCACCAAGCACGCGTCCTTCATCCCTACCACTTCAGGTCTCACGGCCCAAGGCTTCGCCGATTTGTTCGTGGAGCATGTAGCGTCCCGATTCGGATTGCCAGACAACATCATCGCGGATCGCGACCCTCGCTGGACGTCTGACTTCTGGACGGCGGTATCAGCTGCCATTAAGACGAAGATGTCCCTATCGTCATCCCATCACCCTCAACACGACGGACAAACGGAGAACGTGAACCGTCAGCTTGAAACTCTTCTGCGCGCCTACGTCGCTGAGGACCGGAGCGATTGGTCCAAATGGTTGAAGCTACTAGAATTTTCTTATAACTCCAACATTCATTCTTCTATTGGGACGACTCCTTTCCTGCTCCTCTACGGTTTCGAGCCGAAGGCTCCCCTAGACTATCTTCTCCCCAAAGAGTATTCCAAGTCCGCTTCCATGGGAATGAGGAAGGAATCTAGTGCGTACTTGGAACAGCTGCGAGTTCACCGTGAACGCTAGACTAGCTATCGCGAGAGCACAGAATGAACAAGCCAAATTCTACAACAAGGGGCGCCGTGACGTACCTGACTTCAAGGTCGGATCCAAAGTTCTCATCAACCCGCATTCCCTCGAGTGGGTGGAGTCCAAGGGAGAAGGCGCTAAGCTAGTTCAGCGCTGGATAGGCCCCTTTGAAGTCTTGCAAAAGATTAATCCCAAGACGTACCGACTTCGCCTGGACGACCGATATCCCGGGTTCCCCATCTTCAATTTTGACCACTTGAAGCCATATCAAGAACCGACGGACGAAAGGGACTCCCCTAGGCTCCACCTGCCCGAAACCAGGGACGCCAAGCCGGCCACGGAAGAGTACGAAGTGGAGAAAATCGTGGGTAAACGTTACGACAAATCCCGCCGTCAGAATATGTGGCTGGTCCGATGGAAGAATTACGGACCCCAGCACGACTCTTGGCAAACACGCAAGGATTTGCGGAACGCGCCAGAAATGGTATGCGCTTTCGAGCGCGTGCAGAGGGCGAGAAGATGATCGGGTTTCTGCCCCGATCGAGGAGTCGGCGCTGGGCGCCCGACTATGTAATTGTATCGTCATTGTGGAAGCAAATCTGTTTCCGCGGAATCTCTCCTAGCCTATCGGAAAACTCTGGAGCCGATCCGTCGAATGTGCCAACGCACGATGGATTGACCGATAAGCTGATTGCTATCTCTCTCTCTTCTCTTCGTCTCACTCTGTCTCTATCCGTCTAACTCTCTATCGACTCTCTCGACTTTCTAACTCCCTTCTCCCTCTCAGCTCGTCGACAGCGGCCGACGCGAATATTCGGTTGTGCTTAGCTGTTCGGCAGAGAACTCGTAGTAGACGGATATCCGCTTCTACAGAACTCAAATATACCTATTTCGCTCTCTATGGATTCTATCTACCTGAAGGACGGCCTCGGTAACCTTCTCACCCCGATCTGGTCGACCAAGGGCCCCATCAAGATATGCTCGTTGCTAGCCCTACCTAACCACATGGCTCCGAAAATCATGGAGTATCATAGCCCCGTCCCCTTCCACTTGCAGCCTACCGTTAGTGAGGCCCTGATCGAGGCATTGGATTTCACCAAGGAAGCAGTCTGGTACAATCCTCGTGAAAGCTGGAAGGGATGGATTCCAACTGGAGCGCCAACTCGTTCTGCGTTTGAGACGGAGGAGGAGCTGGATCTACTAGCCCTCTGCTTTGACCGCGACCCTGTCGGCGTAGCGGAGGATACCTTCGAAGACTACGATTCCGACCACCAGATCTCACCCGTCGAACGGCCGGTTGGATGCCATCTCGACCACTCTTGGGTGCAGGAAGCTACATACCTCGGTGATCGGCTGCACGCTCTCTGTCGCACCTTGGCGGAAACCAGCGATTTCTACTCCTATGGGGGGGCGGTCTGGACGTATGGGCGAGATTCCTCGTGCTTTGGACCCTGCCGACATAAGCGGACTGTTCGTGAGCGAAAGGGATGCCCAGCTAGCGGCGACGAAAGCGCGGAGGACTCTCCTGAGCATGATCGGGTTCCTCTCCTGGTTTACCTCTTTGCTCCAACTGCGTGAGACAAAGTTGTCGACGGGAGACCAGATGTATCTCCGGCAGCTCCGCCTTGAGGAGCGCCCCAAAGTTGGAGCCGTCTTCGACCTCATCCGCGACATCCATGAAATCAACTTTGTCCACTGGGCTAACAACAACGTCGGATTCCACTACATCTGGACCGAGAAGGAAGCGAAGAACTCTCGTCCCCTCCGGTTCAGCCCCGAATATTACGAGGAGGTCTCCCGTTTGCACGACGCTGCGAAGGGAGGCGAGGGGGCAGTGGAAGACTTGCCTAGTTACGGAGAGTGGCGCAATGCTCTGAGGGACTCCGACTGGTGGGGCCAAAACCTTCGCACTGGGAAGATGGGAACCGTTCAGGAGGGCCAATTCCGACCGACGATGAAGTACCAAATAGTCGACCGCCACTTGTACGGAGCGCGATCACTCGTCAACTGGAATGTTATACGAGTCTATGCCGAAAGATTCAAAGCAATGATCCGCGAGAGGCAGCGAGATGTTGTCTGTACCTTCTTCCGCAACAATCCTATCCATCAGGATGAGCCGGCGTACGCGAGACCTCCCATGAAGCACATATACGAGCTTACGGACTTCGCGGAGGCAGAGGTGGGGGACAGCGTGCGTGACCAAGACGTTTACTACGAATCTACCACTATTGTGTGGGAGAGGGTCAAGAGCTTGTACGCGCCGCGAGACGACCGGTTCTTCAACTCCTTCAACGGAGGCCGGGCTTTGGACGCTCCAGTGGGCCCTGAATCGTGTGGACAGCAATTCCCTCACTTGCGGATGACTGAGCCCGCATCGATCGCAGCTTCATCGTCGGATCAAAGCTATGGCAAGCTCTTGGAGTCGTCCCAATCAAGGCTCGCATGGGCTCCAGGGCACCGCGTGGAATTTCGCCGCCGCCACTGCCCAGAGGCTCCAGCTCGCACTATGACCTGAACAGTGAATGGGCTCGGAAAGTGGTCGCCGCACGTCGACCTTCGTCTCGCTCGCTTAGCCCGGCCCTTCGTCAAGACAAGGGTAAAAGCAGACGCTCCCGTTCTCTCAGTTCGGCTCGGTCCAGCCACTCCGTGGATTCCTGCCGGAGTCCCTCCTTCCAAGACGAATTCCACGGTATGTCGGGAAGCGAAGCCGGGATCGGGGACGATGAACACCTGGCCGAACCCCATTCAGCAGCCAGGACGTCGGATTGCCTGGACGTCGAGACTCTCCATTCGAAGCTGTCGAAAATCCTGTGCATAGCTGGATCGCGGGCTTCCAACTCCTAGCCAGGCAATTGCCGCCTTGGAGGGTTGGACTCCTAGAGTCATGGACCTGGACCCAAGGGCTCCGGCTTACGATCCTCTCCCTTGGAATCTCGCATGGTTAGAGAAGGCTTACTTCGCGACGGACGACAAACGCACCGTACCTCGGCTCAAGGCGCTAGCTGCTCTATTCTCGGACGAAATGGACTCCATGACGGTCGTCCTAGAGTACGCGATGAGATTCGGCTTTACCGTTCGAAATATACACGAAGCTTCAAGATGCGGGCGAGCACCGAACATGCAGCTGTCGCCACTCGCGCTCAACACCCTGCCAGCGATGTACGATCTCGGATACGCCGATCAGGTCATGACTTGGGCGGGGAATAGCGACGCGGCTCAATATGGGATATACCTTGGATCCATCTTCGCTCTACTTCAGAGGCCCAATGCTGTCGCATTCATTGCCATGGGGGGGGTATGCAAGTATGTAGCGGAACTCTTCGCTCCAGACTTAGTGTATCGTTTCGCGCGAGGCCCCAGCGAGCAAGTGTCCTGAATTTGGAAAAGGGAAGACAGCACGGCTCATCATCAACGGCCAATCGACTCTCTGCATAACCGACCAAGTCAGCCCTATCGAGATTGCCATGCTCCTGGGTCACGTGAAAGCCAAGAATTCGGAACAGGAACGATCCCTCTGGCCTTCGCCGGCTCTCTTGGAGCGCCACAGCCTGCACTTCCGCGGATACCTATCAGAAGGCGCCTATAAACAGCTGGAGTACCTTCGCCATCGCATCGTCGTCGAGAAGATCTACGATTGGAAGAGCAAGGCTGAATGGAAGGCTTTCCTGCGCGGGGGAAAGCAAAAAGGAGAACGCTCCTCGGGTGGTTCCTGGAAAGTCGGATTTCGAGGATGGATGGAAGATTCTGGACAAATTGTTCCCGCTAGACTGGCAACACACGCCTATCGCTGACATAGTCCTTCCCGAGCGCTTCGAACCCCTGCGTACCGGGACTGGGGGGGCTCTGTAAGGGATCAGGGGCAACCTAATAATTTTTCGATCTTACTTATGATTCAGTCCCAATACGTATGCGATTCTCATACTTCTATCAGTCATTGTACTTGTATCTGATGTATTCGTGACAATGTGACAATCTTATCACTTGCACCAAACCACTTGCCTACCTGCCTTTCCAGCCCGTACAACGGTTCTGATAGAGACCAGGTGAGTTTATCAACGACTTATACGAAACCTACGCTTGCTACGCCGCTTTACGTCACTTCACGCCCGCTCGCTTGATCAGCGATCTATTCGCCCTCAGTGATATATTTCGCTGAGGAGTAAGATAATTCGTAGAGGGATCGGATATCCGTCCCTTGAATATATCTTTTGTGAATTGGACCGTCTAGATCGAGGGTCTTTCCACCATGGTGAAGAGTCGATCTTCCCTATCACCGAGTACTTGAGAACCGGAGAGTGAGGTCTTATCGATCCTCACAGACTGCCCCCTGTCAATATCAGACAAACCGTGTCTGTGACAGACCACCCACAGACACTTGCAGACCGACAGACCAATGTGTGATTTCTGCGATGTCTCAATCATCAGTCACCGTGATACCGCATCACGGATTGCCTCCCGTCGGAAAAAAAGTCAAGAATAATACTTGGGGGGAGGCCGATGCTGCACACGGCATAACTCATACTTTAGTTTTTTTTTTTTTGTTCTCAGTGATCACGGTTAGTCCGCTTTTTACGTTGTGGCTGTGCTTGTCTTGTATACGCAACACTTCGGATAATATCGAGGATTTGATGTTCGGCTTGATCACCGGTCAATTGTTGAACATGAGCCACAATAAGGCACACATCTCGGACAACTCAAGTGATTCGCATCCCATCAGTTTGCGTATAATGATATTGTAATTTATGATGGTGCGGCAACCTATTCATCCACTTTGTTTCTTGCCCTCAGTGTCCTCCCCATCAGATTGAATTTTCTTCAGTTTGTCCGACACCCGCAACGCAATTCATACTGTATCAATTTGTAGGAGGCCATCACAATTGACCGTGATTTCTGTAGAAAACCCCGAAACATAGCCCAGCTGAATAACCACTGGCAGAAATTGGTTTTAGATACATATACAACACAAAGCAACAAACACATATGCGACGCAAATAGTTTGCCGCTGATCCAACCAACCCGATCCAATCGCTATCCTTGTCCACAATATTCAACAAATACCTCCTGGGTCCTCAGACTTACACCTTGGCTCAAACCATTGCTTAAATGTCCATTTAGCCCACCGAAAGTCTTCTTGTACACCCCTATTCGCAATCTCGGGAATCGGTGCAGGTTCCGGGAACCGATATGACAAGGATGCGGCTACCAGATGCCCCTTTTATCTCTTAACCAGCTACCCCACCATGCGACTCCTCTATCTATTCTGGAATGCCTTATTATCCCTCGGGCTACTCCTTTCAGTACTCAAGCGACATGATACCCTAAGTACCAGTACATCGGGTGCCTCCTGTCTGGTTACTATGGGCGATGCCCTTGCAGAATAAACAATTTTGTCAGGCGAGAGGCATGGGAAATTAAACCGAATAGTAGTGTGAGGAGCACAATACCTTGCGCACGAACA
Organism: Mycena olivaceomarginata; assembly: GCA_029378375.1. Lineage (NCBI taxonomy): Eukaryota > Fungi > Basidiomycota > Agaricomycetes > Agaricales > Mycenaceae > Mycena > Mycena olivaceomarginata. The sequence continues at coordinate 8,102 of JARKIC010002887.1, forward strand.
AGGATGTACCTGAGGCGGCCAAGCTGCCAGGTTGCACGGGCACATAACTTCAATTGTGAGTCACTCACAAAATGATCTAGCGGCAAGGCTTAATAATCATATTTCAGCATTATATAGCACCGGAGCTGTCCATGCAATCTGGCACACCTAGTTTTGGGAGAAGAACTCATTCCAGAGCTATGGATCAAGACCAGAAAATAGTGTGTTAAGCAACCCCAGGTGAGTCCAGTAAAGCAGTGGCTTTGTGTTTGCCCATATTCTCTCAGCTCTCCCTGTAAGCAGCAACATTTCGGCAAAGGCTTCTCCATAGAGCTGTTCAATATCCCGGTCTTTATTCGGCATCAAAAAATGCAGTTCCATTTGACCATTAGAACGGCAGCACAGTCTTTATTCGGCATTAACAAATGCAGTTCTATTTGACTGACAATATCGGCAGCAGGAACACCGCAAGCACTTCGCAGGTAGAAAACAGTCCCGCTGGGCTGTCGCTGAGGTCATGCCTTATCACTCAGGTGATCCTTGACCATGGTCCGAGAACAGTAAAGTTATACAAATGCAGTTCTATTTGGCTGACAACGTCGGCAGCAGGAACACCGCAAGCACTTCGCAGGTAGAAAACAGTCCCGCTGGTCTGTCGCTGAGGTCATGCCTTATCACTCAGGTGATCCTTGACCATGGTCCGAAAACAGTAAAGTGTTATATGTTGGCTATGGTTCAGCGGATGAACTAGGTGATGAATTCTCTCAAGATTTGAGCAAAAATTCTATGCCGCATACCTCTCCACATGCTTGTCCTGAAGTTAACAAAAGCAGATTTAAAAGAAGTATCAGCCTTTCACCGTATCGGGATCCCTGGCTGCCGCACTATGGATGAAATCAAGAACATTCTCTCTGAACATGTCTGTAATTGTGAATGCACCGAATCCGTGAGTATCTTCAAACGACTCCCATATAAAAACTAGTTCCTTCCTTCGGCAGAAGCGAAAGCAACAACAAGTTTTACGGGACGATAAACATGCTAAAAAGCGAGCTTAGGTCAGCAATGCACTTAAGTCCAAGCGTAGATGCATCAAGGCAAGAAAGGTAGCCAATCTTTTCACCGGAAATGACCATTCCCACCTGATCCTCTATCCATCGTGGCTGAACACTGAATCATCACAAATATGTGTGACACCGTAAATCCCGCAAACTTCCAGGAGGCCGGATCCACGGTTTTCGGATTGTTGGTTCCATTTACTGAACTGACTCTGAAGGCTGACCTTGACTTGAACTATGATGTTTTGAATGCCACAGGTGTGGCTCATAAGGAGCAGACATTTAGTGGAGACCCAATTACAGAGATTGAAGGGCCTGTTATGGCCGATGATTGTGATCATGTATGTGCTAATTGCGAGCTCAACTTCGCAAAAATATCAGACCTTTGCGCAGTCATGCCAATCACATTTGGGTCGGCAAAGTACCTTGGCAGCTGAAAGATTCGTCCTATGTGGAAAAAATGTTGGTTGCCAGGGTTTGTCACAATAGATGTGTGATCCGAGTCGCCTCTGGCCAAGAAGAATTGAGTGCGAATGCCATTATGTTTGCTAACCCCACAGTAAAAGTATACGACATCTTCTGGTCAGTGATGTGCATACCAGGAGAACTAAAAAACTAAATTAACAGGATGTAAGTCGAACGTAAAAATGGCAACTAGACATTCCGAACTAAACCGGTGGTTGGTCAATGTCACATGTTAGAAAGACGTGACAATGAACACCATGGATGTATTAAAATAGCATTGTGTTATCAACAAGCACTACAGTCACTGGTTGGAAAATTCAAAAATTTCTGCTAAATCCTCAGTGAAAAATGTTGTTTGTTTTCCATCAGTTTTTCAGCTGGAAACTAGGTGGAAAACCCAAAACATTTTCACCAATTTGCTGGTTTGAGGTGAAAAACTCAAAAGAAAGTTGAAAAGGGGTAAAAAAGCTTTGAAAATTTCACCATTTTTTCAGTGAAAAATGTCTGAAAAACAAATGACATTTTTCACTGTAAATTGTGCTGGAAAATTTGGAACTACCAACCAGTGAGTTTAGCAACAAGCACCACAGTATATATTACAAAAAGCACAGATAAAGAGACTACACATCATGGATGCCCCAGAGTCGCCACCAAATAAGCTATATACCCTAAAGCGACAAAGGCTGGGGTTTGTACTGCCATAAATGCAATAAAGAGGCTACACATAAAGGATGGCCCAAAACTGCCGCTAATTAGAAAAACGTGAATTGGAATCGACACACCAGTGACGTCTCGCATACAGTGCACAACACCACCTCTCCAACACCTGTCAAAGTGTAGAAGTCCCGAAATGCCGTAAATAAAAACACAGGCTGAAAGATAAAAGGCTGTCGCAGGACCATCTGTGAGCTCTCCTTGGATATACCCTTCAATAAAATCATTTTTACCCAATCTTTCTGTGCCTGACTAAATGTGATTTACGAGTACTTTATGTACTCGTTCTTTTCATCAATTGGGCACCAGATTTTCGATATGGCGAAACATTTATCAGTGCGTTTGAATAATGTAATGAAAATAGTGGCTGTGTTCATTAGGTTTTTGAAGTCTTTTTAACAGACTAATCTAATGAATTTAGTGATTAATCCATTGAGATGGGACCAGTTCGAATCCGCTAGTGCTGTATGAATATGCAAAATGGTGTATCGTATTCATATCCATATTGTATTCGCCTCTAGGACCACGTATCGTATTTGTACTGTATCATATCATATTAGTGAGGTTGAATATAAGATATGAATACGATATGAATATTTTTGAATATATTCTACTGGTTGTTAATTCTGATGAACTCTCCATGTAATTAACCCCCTCAGCAAGCCCGGATTTCAACCATTCCTTTGTAACAATGTCCACAGACGCTGTCTCCGCGGTCATGGATGACCGAGCATCGGAAAGAGTGTGCTTCAAGCTGGAAAAGAGACACTCGACAGAGATGCTTACACCAGGAATTGCTAGGATATCCCTAGCTACATGCACCATGTATTTCAAAGTCCCTGCATTTTCCTTTTGCGGGAGATTGTTGATGCTTCCAAGGGTTTCGAGTGATGGTTGGGCGGTCATTTGATTCATCCTAGTGATGGACGACTCTTTTAAAAGATCTGTCTGTAGGGATTGTCACCGTACCTGTCCAGGACGGTTGGGCGGACGGACGGATGGACAACCGTCCCGTCCCGTCCTTGGATCGAACCTCGCTCGAGCTCACCGTCCCGTCGATGGACGGCAGGGAGGACGGCCGTCCCGTCCATCAGAAGACGGATGGACGGACGGATGTTGGGCGTAGTACTTAATTTCGCACGGTCAGTCACTCATAGCCTGCCTTAGTGAACGGATATAGTCCCGAGTTATCTTGACACCCTTTGATGAAGTACCTGAGGGAATTAATGCTTGGACAAGTGGGGTCACCAAGCATGTGTTTGTCAAGTGTTCGCTTCTGTTTCTTGGCACAGCAAAATACACACTAGGTGATTTCTCTTGACACCCTTGGCACCCTAATCTAAACGGACGTGCAAACAACATTTATGCACTGCTGAACACTGCGCACACGGCGCAACACCCGCGGCACGTAAGGTAAGTTACCATTCTAGGATGTTCAAGGTGATGGCATCATAGCTCAACGAGTTGAGAAGTGACCAAGGCGTACAATTGACCGAGCTTTGACTTGAATTTCATGCCAGGTAAGTATACTTACGCCACATTCAATGCCTACAGGCTTGAGCCCTGAGCTTACCTGCTGACTGACCGTCCGTCCACCATTGACGGCCATCCCGTCCACCGTCCTGTCCCGTCGAGCATCGCGAGAGAGGCTGCTCCACCGTACCGTCGAGGGACGGGTCACTCGACGGCCGGCTTTGGTGCCGTCCATCGGCCGGGACGGACGGTGACGATCCCTATCTGTCTGTGATGAGGTGATGGGATCGTCGCTGCTATGCAGTTGGCTGATCCGCTTTTGTCCCGGAACCATCTACCGTTTCTTTAACGATAGGTTCGGAACAAGCCCGCGAAGTTCCGGCCCGGCGCGCCGGGGTACCTTCTTGACGAAGGCCGTGTTGTGCTTGTTTGGTTTTGATGGATGGTCCGGCATCTCACGGCTTCGTCAGAACGGGGCTTGTACCGAACCTACTTTAACGAAACGATGAGGTTTTGTGGGTATGTGTTTGTACTATCTCCTTTAGTATATCCCCATTTTGCTTCCTCTCGTCCCACAACTCACAAACGGCGAAGCAGTGCCTGCCGTCACAGTACTCTGCAGACTGCAATAAGCTGTTCAAGTCATTGCCGGCCGCGCGTTGATGTGCCGACGTCTTTATATTAATCCTCGAATGCTCTCGCAAAACTATCTTCCTGCTCCCGCTCACTCCGCCATTTTTATCCCTGAGCCGGAGCGGAGCGCAGGCATATCTTGTGTGTGTGAAGCAAATGGAATGATCCGTGATGGCTGGATCTCCGTAACCATATTCAAATATATTTGAATACGCTGACCCCTGTATCGTATTATATCCATATTGTATCATATTCATATTCTCTCGTATTCGTATTCAACGGGAGGCTCTGCCACCGTATCATATTCGTATGTATTTGAATATATTCAAAAGTTAATTTTCCGTATCGTATTTTTGGCCAGCACTAGACGTCAGTCAGGATACATATATCGCCGGGGGGAAGAGGGTACGACAAATACCGGTAGCTGAAGTCATTGAATAGTTGTGAGTCTACCGCATTTAGAGCTTCAAATTTTCAAATTCCACGTCCAAGGGAATGCCGCTCACCGTGATCTCCGAGACCGACAACAGACGACCGAAAGAAATTGGACACGTCGTGCACCACGAGCAGCACCACTGCACGGCTTCGCGATCGCACCGGTGAGATCAGAGCCGCTGCAGAAGCGCCGCGCCGACGCCCACGCCCTCCTGACTTCGCGCAGCGAAGCATTGGTGCATCAACGTCGAAGAGTATTAAAAGTCGCGCTAACTGGCAAGGAAGAAGCGGAAAGAGAGCGAGACGTCACGAAAAACAAACACGAGGAAACTGAAGAGTTAAATAGGTCTTAGGCTGAAAAAGAAGAAGAAAACACTCACCTGAGCACGCTCTCCTCATCTATATTTGAGCCCCTACTTTTCTGCAGCAACTGGGGTGTTACTCAGAGTTGTGCGTTAACGCGGGTTGTTCTGACATCTCCGTTCTACGCATATCGACACTGAAATCCTAGGAATAGGCTACATACGACACCCCCCCCCTGTCGTATGTAGCCTAGTCCTAGGGAAGCGGGTACGCCAGTGAGTACACCGACTCCAAGGGGTGAGGTCAGACCTGAGGTGCAAACTCCGTGTCAGCTAGAACAAGGTTGAACCACAGTGATGAATTGTGGTGTCCCGCCGTGGCGGTGGAATAACAATTTAGATTGGTAGCAGATGAAGTTACAGCGACTCCAAAGTGGTTGGGTCCCAGCGAGGCGAGGCAACAGCGAGAATAAAGTTAATTGAACAGCAGTGATGTCCATCACGCTGTCCCGTAGTGGTGAGCGAAGTTCATTCAAGCATGGTGGGAAAGATAATGTTTAGTAGAAGATAGAGTGCATGGTAGCATGCGGCGGCACCCTAGAGATAACGGCAAACTTGCTGCAGTGCTGCAGCGGTAGCACAGCGGCAGTATGAAAGTGGTGCGGCAGTCCAGCAGCAAAGATCAAAGCGGCGCTGCGGCGCTGCGGCAGTCCCACGGTAGCAGCGGCAATTTGCAGCAGCGGCAACGGCAAAGCGGCACTTTCGCCGTGCCCAGAGCATCAGTAATCTTATATTGCTCCCATATTTCTCGTCGGAAATTCGCCTTATTCTTTGATATATGAGTCAAGCCAGGATAAGATCTCAACGGCCAGCTCATTCAAAGGGAGAATCGCATTTCGCCTGATTCTGGCATCACAATAGATTCGCGTAACTATATAGATTCATTTCGTAGGTTGAACAGGAATTGTGTTCCCGGTTGAACTGAGAGTGGAACCCTGGATGGCCTCCACACCTCTAGAGATCCTGCGAATAAAGTTAGGTCTTCATCCCAAATTGCATGTGAGACGTACAAAAGAGCATGCGGCAGCACAAGTGATTGAGAGAGCCAATTGCGCAATTATGCCTTTCGGAGACGGACGCCCCGCCAATCTAGCCCAGTCCTCTGCCGTCCTACATCCGGAGCAGAATATTCCGTCTGGGTGAATCGTCGACGAATTCGCATGTGGGAGCGAGTACTCCGCAATCTTCGTCTCCCTCGATATATCCTTGAACGTCGAGAAATTCACCAGGCTGCCGCTGCCGGGAGGAAATTCGAACAGATCAGGGGCAGCCTTCCCAAAATCGCAGATGTCATCCTGGCAATCCTGGTAGCAGTCGCTGTGGTACACGTCTGCTTGATTCGCGTCCGCGTCGCAAAAATTGTGACACATGGTCAGGACGCTCACCACGCAAGGCGTAACAAGAGTGACGGATAAATCTCCGACACTGCGTGTCACGTTCACATGAGATGTGCCAGAGTCCACTACCCCAGCGTAAACTGACAGTGGCACTGCCGCAAGGGCAGCAACAAGGAAACTGGTCGATTTCAAGAGCATAGTGGGTGTCTGTGATGAATAATCAGTTATGGGGGGTAGGTAGATGAAGAAAAGAAAAAGGCGCGGCACCCACTCTCGACGTCGTACGTTGGATGGGATGAGACGCGCCGATGTTCGAAGCCTTTATAGGTATTGGGATGCCAGCACTACACACATTCTTCCGCACAGAGCTCGGCTCGCCCGGGCGCAAGGATGTCCTAGGGGAAACCGCCAAGTTGTTTTGAACCTCCGTTCACCGCCGTACCCGAGATCATCCTAGGCCAAGTATGGCAGCGCTTATATGTTTAACACCCTGGGCGCCAAGGATATTACAAGGCACCCACCGCCAAGTTGTTTCGAACCACCGCTCAGCGCTATATCCGACAGCATCTTACTTCTAACGGGAACGGCCCAAGGAAAAGAAAATGACATCAATTGTTCGTTTAGACCAACCATCCTTACTCTTCGCAGAAAAAGCACTACCCGCCGGCTCTCGAGCTTCCAGCACGGCGCGGGAAACCCTATGCAGAGGATGTCGTGCCGCTGATGCAGCCACCAAATTCAAGCGTGCTCGCTCAGCATCGAGACATCCGAGCGTTCGAGGCTCGTGACCTGCGGAACTTCAGTGCTGCGAGAGGAAAATCGCGGCTGGGTGAATGCGGGCGCGATTACTGCGACGGTGCGGAGAGGACCTCAGAGAGCATGCAGGCCGGAGCTTTGGTGCGGCGCGGGGTGACTGGAATTGGGATTGTTGGGATTGCGGGCGGTGTGGTAGATGGGACGGCGACTCGGACTTCGTGGAATGTGGTGTATTGCCGGGTACGTAAGCGATTTAGAAGGTGAATGGAAGACATCACAGAGCTATCTACCTCATCCGAGAATAGGGCGCCCTATTCCACAGCTTACAGAAATGGAATAGGGCACCCTATTTCGGATGTGATACATAGTGTAGCCCTCAAGGGGGGTACCGGCATTCGAAAAAAAGATATAGGGCTGATTTTCTTTTTTCAGCTCGAGCCGCTGGACTAACTAACGTAAAGGTTCCCACGCTCCATATATGGTAATTCCGTACGTATTAAGTCGCCGGCGCCCCGTACATCGAGCGATATCGTCTAATGTTGCCACAAATATATCTACGGAGCATTTAGGGGACCAAACATCGAGCAAAATGACCTTGTATAGCAAGAAAATGTATCCAAATGTAGTTCAAGCCCGCCGAGTACGTTTCGCAGCCCGGGAAGAGCCGGCAGAAGATGCGCACGATGGGCAGGTCCAGTGGAGGACGGCGGCCTCCATGCCAGCGCACTCGAGATGGTACTGTTTACATTTCAGCTTGTATCAGAACTCAAAATCATTAATACTCACCCAACCGGTCTCACAACCATTTCCAGTCCTGTTACATTTAATGGCGTCAGAAGTCGAGTTATCGACCGGACGGTCGCAGCAGTTGTCCAGAAAGTTGAAGTCCGGGGCTTTCCGCTGCCGTTTACCGCGGCCAAGTTCGAGGGACTTCGTGCTTCCCCCACCAATCAGAGATTCTCCTGTGGAAGCATCAGCGCTGAAGGTCACAATTTGTGGCACATCGGCGGAATCGAGGGATCTCTGAATTGTATCGAGCATTTGATCCGTTTGCAATGGAATGTCGGGCTGATAATTAGTTGACATCTTTTCAAACATCAGGTAATTGCGCAAGCATCAAATGCGATACGCACTTCGATGTCGGTTGTCGTAGGAATTGCAACTGGGAAAGCTTGATGATTGTCGGGGAGGTCGTGAAAGGGCTGCTCCGGTTGTTGGTCGTCATCATCCTCCATGTCATCCTTACCCTCCTCTTCCTCTTCCTCGTCTGAGCCATCGGATAATTCCGAATTGTTCGCGGCCGGAACAGAAATGTCGGAGCTGCGCAATATTAGTCAATGTTGTAAGGTAGGATGATTCAATGAATACTCACCCCATGCTGAGTCTGGAGCTGTGAGCTTCAGAGATCACAAGAGGGGCAGCCTTTGGTTCGCGCTTCTTCGGAATAGGAACTCCTTTGGTGATATTGTCCCAAATTTTCTTGACATTAGTCGTTTCGTCACCCTCGAGTCGCCAAATTTCAGCATACTTCGCTTCCGGCGCAGATGGATGAGCGCTGCGTAAGTGATTGAGGTAATTGTAACGCCACACTGTCGGAGTGCCTGCGCCGCAAAGCGCACAGACGATTTGGTCATTTGAGCTTGGCGCACTCGGTGTCAATTTGGCTGCGGTCGAATATCTGAACTTCATGCCGGCATTTGGGCACTTAGATCGCGTTTTATTGATCTTCTTGTTGCCTGTGGCCATATAGAACTCGCACATTGGTGCGGGATTCAAGCAAGCCCCGCAAGGATCTGTCGTACGATCGATTTTGGGATCAAACAGAATATGCGCAGCATTGTGGCCGAGAACCTGCTGGCCTTGGTGAGGATCAAGAGGTGTATTCGGGGGCAGACGGGGCAAGTATTCGCAACCTCTAGTTGTCTGAAATTGTTGTCGAATTCGCAAACAAAACATGCTCTGCCTAGGTAAACGAAATGTAAGCAAGAGACGAATGCATCAACAGATTTGGCGTACCTCCACGCTCGCGGTAAGGAAAAAATTTGGTGACACTGACCACCGTTCTAAGGAGCCGCTTTTGCGGCGTAAGCTGTTCAAACAGGCTTGCGGTTAAAATCCGCAAGGCGTGGCTTTCAAAAAGGTAAAACGGCACTCCATCTGCAATCGATAAACTGGGATCCAATGGCTGAACCAGCTGACCCGGCACTTTGAGCGTCTGTCCAAGCAGTCCAGCAGATTTCCAGTCGTGTTTGCTCGACATATCGTCGATGGTTGTCGCTGGAATGAGTCTGAGGAATTGGAACGAGACATTAACCGTTCGGTCCGGAAGAACGTCGGGCCCAATGCTGTCCAGCGACTCGGATTTGAGATAAATGCCGTTCACCTCGCCGAGGCACAGAAAATTCGGCCTTCACATCCGACCAGAGTTGCGATGACATCCGAGATCATGAGACATGGACCGCCCAAACACAGAATCAAATTCTGTGATCCCTGAGTTGATTATCGAGGAGCCAGAGTGGCGGGCGATACCAGCGACAGACTTAGCCGACGGGCTTGCCAAAACGGCTTGCCCCGCTTAGCGGAGTTTGAAATTGGCTGTGCGGGCTTGGCTTGTGGCTTGGCTTGACTTGAGCTCGCTTAACACTAAGCTTCACCACTGTAAGTAGATCATTAATATCCAGTGCCCGAGGTCTCCCTGCTGGTTTCCGCCACCACCATCTGCGCATCGCGTCTTTCCTTAGTAAGGCCGTGCACCGTGCCCGTCGTGCCGGCTCTACGGGTGTCTGACCCTTTCCGTTGATTGTTGGAAAAAATTTCAACGGAACGGCAACGGGACGAATGGATGAAGCGACGGCCGTTGACCGTTTCTGACAGTGACAGGCGGCCCTCCTGGTCGTAAAAAACAACAGAATATTCGCATACATTTAGTAAATTTGGCGTCAACATTGGCTCCCCGCCTGCTGATATCTTCCGGTAGGTCTCGGCTCCCTCTTAATGGCCTCGCTTGGGCCTTGCCGCGAAAGATTGACAATCTATTACCATTTATGGGGTGTTTTAGAATGCTAGGGTTGAACTTGATTACATTATTACATACCTCCCCGAACGAGACGACACTAAGGACAAAAAAAAACGATGAATGGTCCCAGTCAGCTCCATGATCTCTTTTACAGGACGAAGAAGTATGACTTTCAGCTGCATTTGACGGTAGAATTATGACTTCGCACAAGACTTTGGTCCAATTTCAACATTTAGGTAAATTTGACCAATGTTCCCTGTCTACTTACCTCCGGCAGATCCAATAGTATTCAAGAAAGCGCAGAGGAACAATTACAACTGAGCAGGCATGAAACAAGGGAGGGCCGAATTTGTGGTGGTGCAAGTAGAAGCTTCAACTCGGCAACCTAAACCGTGTGTGCCCATGACGCAAATATCTTTGATGGCCTTTGAAAGTTATCGGGTCCGGATATGCAAACAAAAGTCCGTTTGTTCAAGCCGGGTTATCGAGACAATTCCGGTCTTGCAAGGCCAAGCCATCGACACAAGCCACTTTGCTGGCTCCAAGCCGTGGTGCTCAAGCCACCCAAGCTAGAGACCAACTGGTTGGTTGGAATTCCGAGGGAAACTCGTGACTCAGCCGCTTCTATGTACGGCGTGGTCTACAAAAGAACATGGTGTCCAGATCGTTCCAATCGGGTTTAGCACTCGAAAATGAAGGATTTGAGTTGCCATCCCCCTCAGGAATGTTCGCATCACAAGGTATACAGAACACAGGGCATGGCATCGTTGAATTAGTTTCTGCAGGGCTTGTGTCTGCACCCGCATCTGTGTCTTTGTGACATGTATGCCAGTGAGAGTCAGGGCTTGGTTCTGGGGTATAGAAATCCATGGGTAAAGAAGTGGTGCCTTTCTTCGTGGGTAAGGAAAGTGCGCCTATGATTATATGGTCGACCTGGTCATCAAAGCTACTCTGCCCAAGCCCAAGCCCACACAAGCCCGTTTTCTCAAGCCGTATTGAGCCCAAGCCTGTGGGCTTCTTTTCAACTTGTTCTCAACATGAGGCGAGGTACTGCCTTATTCTTTCAGTTATTACTACTGATAGACAGAGCTGTTTGGGAACTTTCAGAGGTTGTGTGTGCTACTCAGGCCTTACTGTTAAATCTGGATGCAAGAGGTAACATTATTTGTCCTTAGCGGCGCACAAGTCCGTTAGCGAGGCAGAACGGCTTGTAGCATGCCAAGAATGTCACTTTCTTGCAAAACTGATACCAAAAGACAACACAAAAGGTCACAGGCCTTAATCCAATTGAAAAACACCAGGAGCCTCCAAAAAATGTCTATATTATCGACAAGCCCAACACAAGCCCGTTTGTCTGATGCCATCAGACAAACGGGCTTGCGTTCAACTTAGAAGTCGAATCAATCAGATTTTCAAGCCTATACAACGGAACTATGTATCAGATCTATTTGAATCAACCGAAGCGTTAAGTTTGAATAGTAATTTATGCCCTTCAAGCTCATTCCCAGAGGAACATTGTTGCGGCAAAGATCAAGCCCAAGCCCGTTTGTCTGATAGCATCAGACAAACGGGCTTGTGTTCAGCTTAGTCGGGCTTGCGTGTCCGTCAACTCAAGATTTCATCACCTACATCTGAGCAGCCTCCAAATTATTTGGGGCACCAGCCTTTGAGTGTTACTGCTCAAAAATGGCTCAGAAAGAGTTTGGAAGCTCAGTATGTTCTGTGTTCAGTCTGTATTTCCGCTTCTGAAACGGCTTGGGGACAGCACGCAAATATCTCCCGGATGTGATGTGGCACAGCCAACCGCCGAGCGCCGAGCTTCCTTCTGGCTTGTGCCGCTGACACCACCTCTCTAACATGCAGTGCCGTAGGCAGAACCTCTCGGCCGTCATCGCCGGCGTGATTGATAGCGTCTCCGAGGCCAACGAAGTCGAACATTGACACTATCTCAAGCCAAACGAGCCTCAGCTCAGTGTAACGAGTTGTATTGAGTTTGTAAGTCTTTACAACCAACTGGTACCTGCCCCAGATGTGTCGAGCTCCCCGGCGTTGCTAAAAATGACCGGTTATCCTCGGCTGTTGATTTTTTGGACTGATGTATTTATCTGGCTCCCATAATGTATATTAGCGAAAGATGAACTTAAACTAGGATTTTCGGGGAGCTTTCATTGACACATATGGCAAGCCCGAGGCAAGCCCGTGTGCTTCCCGTCGGCACATGACACAAGCCGTTCTGGGCTCGGGCTCAAGCCCGACTTATGCCCAAGGCCAAACAATGTAGACAGTCTTTTAGTGTCTTATACTTATCTTAGCTAGTGATTTTACCTCGAGTGCAATGGCCAGGGTTGGCTTGACATTCTCTCAGTCAGAGTGTCAATTTGGTAACGGTGTCCGCACCAATTGAACGTAAGTAATGATACAAGTGTCACCCAACTTTTGAATCCAAAATCACAGGAATACGGACACAAAAGACTATCCACGCAAGTCCAAGCCACTTACACAAGCCATTTTACACAGACTCGAGCTGTTAAGCCAAGCCGTAGCAAGCCAAACCTAACATTGCTTGAATTAGTCATTGTTTTTTTCACTCTCAACATGGATAATTAGAGCTAATTACGAATGTTCAAGCGGTGTACTTGTCGTTTAAGATGCACGGCTCAAGCCCGGTGAACACGGTGGTAATATTTGTGATAAGCTACACGCGAACTTGTTGGCGAAGCAAAACGGCTTGTGGTATGTGGTACAAGCTGTTCTGCTCATGCCCAAGCCTGAGCGTATTCTACACTCTAAACAGTGTAAAAGAATGCACAAAGCACTTGGTAGTCCCTAATATGTTTTGCGGATGGTTCTGGAACCCGTGAGTGCGACAGATACACTTGAATTTGATCGTTGAACGCTGCGGTGAGAAACAGGTAAGTCAATGGTTGGTACTGGAGAATGCTTCACAGTCGGGCAAAGATTTCAGTCTCATTTTCCCTGGACATTCATTTTTTGACGGTCATCCACGTGGTTCTGTGAGACCAACAATTCAAGAGATGTTCAATTAATGTTCAACCAACTGCAACCACAAGTTCGGGAGCCAATATAGCCGCGTTTCTCCTCAGAGAAGTTCAGTGGTTTGCTTAAGCTCAAAATGGTCTCGGGACTAGGATAATTCAGTGAACATAGACTCTTTCGACCTTCAACAAACTGACACAGTAGTACATCACCCATAATTTGGGCCCAACAGACACAACAAATTGAATTGTGAGGGATCGTCCAGTAAATAATGATAGATAAATACTGTGAGAGCATACTGAGCGCGACAAGCCTCCAAATCTGAAGGGAATTGACTATGTTGGCCTGGTTCGTCCCTCGCGGCGACAGTGAATTTTCAGATCAGCAACCAAAAAAGTGTGAAAAAAATGTCAAGCCCATGAAGTAGAACACTTGTATATGCATTGGGATTGGTAGAATTGAATATAAAGTCCGTGGAACAAGAGGAATCTGGGCAAGCCCGTTGGTTTTACGAGTACTTTATGTACTCGTTCTTTTTACGAGTACTTTACGTAGTAAAGTGATCGTTCTTTTCATAATCGAGACCAGGTTTTTGAGTTCGCGAAACTTTATCAGTGCGTTTTGACGATGTAAAGAAATAGTGGCTGTGTTCATTAGCTTTTTGAAGTCTTTTTGAGAGCCCAATCTAATAGATTTAGTGATTATATAATACACAAGATGCCGTCAGTTCAAATTTGCCGTGTTGATTCCTTTTTTATTTTACGTTTCTTCTCAAACAAATGGTTAGTCAATTCCACCGGACTATCCAAGATATATACCTCGTATATTAAGCAGATGCCTCGTATCAGATTGCACCTGTTTGTATCTTCCTCATTTGCACTATTTTTCCCATGGACTGCTTTATAGGCGCCCAATTTCCTTTTATTTCTGAGTTCATCAGCTGATTCCGGTTAACCGCAGATTAGCTTTGAGAACCGGGGCACAGTTTATTTTCCACATCGCCGATCAGCCGCTCCACAACCTCAAAAGGCGGCCGTTTCTGTTATCTTCCTTCAACCCTACACCGCCTGTCAACTTGTCGCCAAACTGTCTGCCACTGGAAACATCCTGGGATGAGGCATCAAGATGGACCCGCCCATTTGCTGGCGTAAACTTGCCTCGCAAGTACGCCATAGCGCTAGCTTGAGCCTGATCGTTCAGCAGAAAAATTGTCTTCATTTGGTCTTGCTTGGGCGCAATCTTGCTCTCCATTGCAAGTCTCTGCTTGTCTCGAATGTTTCCTTAACTCCCAACTTCTCTCACGATGCTGCCTGAAAAAAACGGTCAAATCAATCGGTACTATCAACCGCTCAGCCACCCACAAAAGCCGAAAAGCTCGTCGCATGCTCCTCAAGTCATCATGCAGCCGTTTGAATATTTTCGAACACCTTCCAGTGCGTACAGCCCAGTAGCAACAGTCTCAACTGTCTAATTGAACGACCACCAATATAATTCGTGAATGATACGTTAGACCCGCATTCATCTGCAGTGTTCCTGCATCTGAAGGTTCCATCGGAGAAATAATTCTTGTGCGATGCTTGGGCCGTTCAGCGTCTGCCAGTTTCTCATTCGCGCTACTCCTCGCTTGTCATCACGACTCTTCTCTTCTCTTTGCATTTACTTTTGCAGGGTTCAACTTACTTGCGAACAAGCATTCCGGGCACTCCGGATAAATAAATTCCGATATATTGTTACCGACAGTTAGAATATCATCCTGTGAGTAACAACTTAAACGGGGGTTCTGGAAGCGTGGATATTTCTTCAAGGGCAGTATCTGTAAGCAGCATAAACAACGACTCGCCATTCAGTAATAAATGGCACTCACACGACGGTCTATTATGGATAGATTTGAGGTCAGTCAAAAGTGTAAGCGATTCGGAGATGCACGTACGAAGCCTGAGGCGCCGGATACTCGGGTGGCCCGATCCTTGGGGCCGGTTCCACCGCAAGTGCCCGAGGTATCGCCCGGACGGTACGCCTGCATTGTAACATCGGTAACATTTCCAACTTGTGCAACATGCGGCTCACTTCATTACAGGGGCAGCCGGCGCTGGTACACGTTAAAACGGTCCCACTGTCAGGGATGATTTTTTGGGGCTTCGCAGAGCACAAGTGAGTGGCCTGCCGCCAGAAAATAGCTCTACGTACGACGGAGAAGCCCTGGATGTTGCTGATATCGTAGTCGCTGAACCGCACATTGTTAGACGCATGAAAACAAATTGCATGTTCAGAGGGATCAACTACTGTTTTCCGTTAAGTTTCGCCGAGTCGAAGGTCAACTGTATGCTCATCAGTCGAAGGTACAATTGTCAGTATAAGCAGGTGCAAATACCTCGGTCATGGAGCATGGCGCCTCCCCGAATGCAACTGAGATCCGTGAGTTGACCGAGACTCGTGTTTTTTAGTTCACCCACTTCCGCCGAAACAATCGTTCTGACATCCTAGAATGAAAAGATAGTAAGCGAGCCTAATATTAATCTGTGAACATGGCAATCCATGCACACCGGAGTTCGGAGGGTGATCGCAGATGCAGCCTAGGTTGGTCGCGTGAGCATTGATATAGAAAAAAATTACTTGCCGTTCCATCTGAGGCGGGCCGCTCAGGGGCTAGTGACGTACAGAATCAAATGAAAGATGCGTACCTGGTAGGGACAAAAATATTGTGGCTCGAATTCGCCGGGATGTCCGGAATCGCGGGACCTACTCCAACATGAGAACTGCTCCGCAGCAATCCGACAAAGTCAGAAATAACTCGCCTGCGTAGTCCACCCCACCGTGCGGGAAGTTGCTGAGCGGTACTCCGCTCGCATTGTGATTAATTACATGCAACCAGGGCATCCCGGACGTCTCCGCGCAGGCGCGCAAGTTCCAAATCGTCTGGCAGGGCCAGCGTATCTCGATCGGGGGAACATCCGCGGTAACGCCCACGTTTGCGGGGCTCGTCGCGCTGCTGAACGACGCCCGCCTGGCCGCCCCACGCTCGGGTTTCTCAATCCCCTGCTGTATAAACGCGGCGAGAACGCTTTCAAAGAGGTCATCGACGGCGTGAATCCTGGGTGAATGTGCATCTCGATCGTCTTAGGTGGTAGCACAGGGCTGATGGGTTGCGACAGGTGTGGGACGCCTGGGTTCAAGGTACGTGGCTCTTTTGATGATTCTCTGAGCGTCGCTGAACTCCTTGTAGGCAACCAAGGGATGGGATCCCGGTAAGCACATCTTTACATGAGCGCAGCACGGACTAATACTGGGGCCTCGCAGTGACTGGGCTCGGCACGCCGGATTTCAAGAAGCTGATGAAGGTGTGTGTTTGATAATGAGAGGCTGGAGCTTTGAGAGAATCTGAATCTACGTTCAATGTATGTACGAGACTGTTACGGGGACTTGGGATTAGATTAGACGGGCTCTAACACTGTTTTCCGGGATGAACAGGCTTCCATAATTTCGGTGTTTCTTTTGCTCATATATTGTGTCCGCCGTCCACCTCTACTACATTTCCCGTGAGGTAGCAGGCGTCGTCGCTCGCGAGGAAGGCCACCGTGGACGCGACATCGGACGGCTCGCACGCGCGACTCATCTGTTGGCCAGTCAGTCTCGAAATTTGATGTGAGGATGGCGCGAACGGAAATATTTGCGAGCATCGGCGCGATATTCTCTGGTGTGGCCTCGACGCCGGGACCCAGGTTGAGCTGCATCCTGCACAAAAGTTGGTTAGCAGTGCGTGCTTCTGAAGTAGGCGAGCACCTACATCCCGGTGTTTCCCATCGACGGCGCAATCACGACTGAACACACGTACGGCGCATACTCTATCACGATGGACTTTGAGATGGCGATGATCGCGGCTTTTGTCGCGCAGTCTGTGGGGCTGTCAGGCGGCGCGGGACACAGATGGAATGCGAACACCCACAATACCCGATTTGGGGCTTCGGGCAGAGGGCGCCAACCGAAGAGACGTGGATGAACACACCGGATTTCTGCTTCAGCATCCTAGAAAGTCATCTAGTTCAGAGAATATCAACACAATTCACCGAACTACATACACAGGTGCGCAGGCGGTGATGCTGTGGTAGACGCTCTTGAGGTTTATATTGATGAGCCGGTCAAAGAAAGCCTCGTCCACGGTGTGCGTGTCCTTCCCCGTCATGTTGATGCCTGGATTGTTGACCACGACATCCAGGTTCATCACGAAATACGTATTACGCATGTCCGTGTACATCGTCCCATCAACCAGCGTGCGCAGATCGAACGTGAAGTCGTCCCCCGTGTAATCGAACGTGTGGAAATAATACCCGATCCGGGACATGATGTCGTTGGGCGATCAAGCCGAACATCAAATTTTCGGTATTATCCGAAGTCTTGCGTGCGCAGGACAAGCACAGCCACAACGTAAGAGGCGGGCTAACCGTGATCCCCGAGAACAAAAGAAAACTAAAGTACGAGTTATGCCGTGCACAACATCGGCCTCCCCCCAAGTCATCAATCGGGAACCGGATTTCCGATTTGGCAGAACCTTTATCAGTGCGTTTGAATAGTGTAATGAAAATAGTGGCTGTGTTCATTAGGTTTTTGAAGTCTTTTTAGCAGGCTAATCTAATGAAATTAGTGATTATATAATGCATAAAGATGGGGCCAGTTCAAATCCGCTGTCGATTCCATTCTACATTTTTCTTCAAACACGTATATAGCTTATTTGGTGGCGACTCTGGGGCATCCTTGATGTGTAACCTCTTTATATGTATTTTTGGTAATGTAAACTATTGCTTGTTGTTTAGGAAATACAATTTTCATATATCCGTGATGTTCATTGTCAAAAGTGTCGGGAGATCAAACTTCGGCAATGTCCGAAGTGAGTTGTACGTGTCATGTGCACAGCCACCACTCTGAACAAAAAAATATAAGTGTCGGCTGAGCCTTTGGTTGTAAATTTCAAGCCTGCAACGTGATATTTTTTTTTCTGGATACTCTAGATGTACACAACCAGGATGGATGATCTCCTGTAATTTTCCAGGGTCTCTGGGCCCAATGGTAGGCCAAATACATTAAATCACGGTATGTTGATTGCTGGCATGTTCCTGGGCTGCATCACCTAAACGGTTAGAGCCACACGTCCTTTCCAATTCCTGGTCCATGGGACAGGCAGTTTCAGGGCGATATAATCCACTGTTCCGGCACACTTCATTTCCCTTCCAACATATCTGTGATTTCATTCCTGTACTTGCTTCATTGGTTCTTCCGTGCTGTAGAAATATTCTGACATGGATTTGAAGTCCCAAAATGCGATTTACAGGTCCCAGTAATATTTGTACCGCTGCCGTCAAGACACTTGTAACAAACATGTCAAAAAATGTTGATGTTGTGTGCACGCAGGTACATCCTGTGAAGGCTCCAGTTTAACATGCCTCCAGGGTTTTATTACCCCAGGAACACAATGGCAATGCTCCCGAGTCCCGTCGCGATGTGCATCCGCCGCTCTGAGGATGTCAATTCAGAAATTCCTTTCTGCTATTTTATTGGTGTCCTGTATGGGCTTGACTGCAGTGCCAGATTAAATCTGGAATTTTTTCACCTCTGATGAGTGCCCACTCACTTTCCCCTGGGGCTTTGTGGTCGGTTTCCATCGTCGTTCAAGCGCCAACAAAGGCTGTGCATTTTTGTTTGGGTGTCCTTTGGTCCCTGTCAACTTGTCAACGGCGATCAGGCCGCACCTAAAACATCTCTCAAATCAATTGCAAGCATAGGATGGAGCGTATCACAATGAACGGAGAATACTCAGCTTTCTTTCGATGATTTGAGGAAGTGAAACTTGACTCCGCCAAAAGAATGCGGTAGAAAAGAACTGATTCTTGATAACTTGGCAGATCGTTGTTTGGTTCCAGACACTCCGTGGGAACAATCTGTTCTAACATGCCGTCTCGCAATGGAACGGACTCGGAACTTGGCTTGAATAGCTGTGGTACAAAATAATCAACCTAACTTGCGCAAGGGAACAAAGGCTGATGCTTGGGTGCTCGGCGATATTGATGGGCTCAGCAGAAATCAAAGGCTTGCACTTATCATGTTGAAAATCTTGTCGGCAGCTTTGAATAAAATCCGAAACTGCAGCATTCAGTGGATTGTCAAGTTCCGTGGCTTTTACCTGTGGGGACGGTGATGAACACCGAGTATCCATGCGATCAAGCAGGCGATCGAAGTCGTCGGAACTACCCGAAGTCACTCGTGCAAGGAACCTCGGGTATATCCGAAAGAAATGATCGCTGATCAAATTTAAGGAGGGTCAAGGTTCTATTGATGCGCTATGATTCAGGTTCCCCTGCCAATTCTTCTGACGATGCCTCCATCCATGAGGTGGGCGGCACGCTGGAACTCACCGAGTCAGATCAACTTGGGTTTTTTTCTTTTCTTTTTTTTTGTTTGCTTCATTTCGTTTTCTGCATGGTATAATAACACCTCATTCCAGCCGAGCCGAAGAAGAAATGGACTTCACCTATCTACTCGTTCTTTTCGAACATCACCATTGTTCATAAGGACAACAGCAGCCAGTACCACCTTTTCAAGTGTGCTTCCATTCGGTGCAGAAGTAGGTGTTCAAGTTCTCCAGTATTTTCATCAGAATTCATGTAATTCCAGATAATGGACCGAAGGGTGTGAAACGCGCCTTCTAGAACGCAAACGGCTCCCCCTCTTCTGATTCTGGCTTCACCAGGAACATGAAGGTCACGTTATCTGCTTCTTCAGAGCAGGCATTAAGTACGAGTTATGCCGTGCGCAGCATCGGCCTCCCCCCAAGTTTTTTCGCTGGAGTTAAGCGAGCAAACGGGCTTGCCAAGCCATCAAACGGGCTTGCAAGCCGATATGCCGGGCTTGGGCTTTGATCGCCACCCAAATCCAAGCCCAAGCCCGAACAAGCCCGTTTGCGCGGGTGCAAGCCCGTTTTGCAAGCCGAAAAGTTAACTCTCGCTTTGCGCACTTCCTGGCCATCCACCGTAATTGAATGGCTGATAGTGGCCGGTGTGCACAATGGGGTTGCGATATCGATCGCCTCCAGCTCCTCCTCTGCAGCGTCTTCGATATCGGTAGATAGAGCATGACGCGGAGCTGTAGATCCAGCCGGAGCTGCAACTTCATCATCTTCGATGTCGTCCGGATCTAAATCCACGAAACAATCCTTCCCCTGGGGGGCGAGGATATCAATCTCGGCATTGGTGTCCAAATTGGCGAGAATTTCGGCTGCCCATGGGCACTCGGCCTCAACCAGACGACGTCCGCGTTTCCAGCACGTCACCAGTGTTACCTGCTGAACTTGCATGTCACCGCGTACAGACGATGGCTCGATGTGATCGACATGTTCAGAGAGCTCCTTCAGTCGCGGGTCATCGCAGGGAGACGGAGTCGACGGGGACCGCGATCCCAGTGAGGACATTTCGCCAGGATTGTCGACACCTCGGTGGTTCCTCGGAGTCGGTCGAGGATCTGAAGCATATCGCAATTGGCGTCGTTCCCAACCATCGTCCGTAGGATTCCAAAGAGCTCCTCCAGACGATCGGTCCCAAGTAGAATTAACCAGAATTTTCCCAGTGGGTCATCGACTTTAGCTTTGGCGACGCAGAAAAATACGTTCTTGATGATAATCATGATGTCGGTGTATAAGCGTCCATGAGTTCATCCAAGTCCTGCTCGCCATTGAACTCCAATCCGACGTTCAGAGCATGCTGCCGACAAACACCCAAGAAGAAGTTGGTTGTAGGATCCCAACGGATACGTCCCTCGACTGCGATTTCATCCAGCATGATGATCAGATGAACCACCTTTTTAGATATCAACGCATCGGTGATGCCGGTGAAGCAGGCGTCGATATTCTTCTGAATCTCCGCGACTTGTGGGACGCCAGGTGATGCGGTGAGTGGCGGGGTAATCATCCGGTTGCGCAAAGTTGTCACGCCCGGGAGACCAAGCGCACGGTGCGCTATCTCGGCCACACGAACACCCGCCATTTTCAACATCACAACACCAACCATGTCGCCCTCCTCGGTCTTGGCCGGATTATAGAGCCCTTTCGACGCGCGGATGAATGTGTCAATCATGCTGCGGATCCCTCGTTTCTGCTTGAGAGAAGCACATACGACTCGGTCGACCCGCTGGACCTTCCCACTGCCAATTGCAACGACGAAACGTTTGTAGTCCGACATTGTTGCGGATTGCGTTAAAAGATTTCGGGAGCTCGTCAAAAGCCCCAACCGCAAGTTTTGGATGATCACGTTCTTCTTGCGCACGATCTCGGTCAAGGCCGCGGGTGAATAGTACATCAAGTTGGCATTCTCGGGGACGCCGTTCACGTTCCGGGCGATGATGCCTTTCAGCATGTTGTTCTTGTCCAGATCCGCGCATGGTCCACAGCTTTTATAGCCAGGTCGCTGTTTTCCGGTGCAAGTGTAGGCGGTGAGATAAAGAATGCCGCGTCGAACAGCATAATCCCAGGGAAGAATCCCCTTGTCGTGTAGGAGAAGTGGATATGCAGCCGAGACGGTCTGGTTATCCTGAAGCGGGAAGACGAAACCTTCGCATACGCGAGAGGGAATTGGAGCGGGAATGTGGGCAGTAATTTCAATTTCATCCGCCTCCGTTTCAGGAATTGGTGGGGTCACCAAGAAATCGTTTTCTGGTAGTTCGATTACGTCTGAATTGGGTGCCCTAAAGTATTGTCAGATTCGTTGCAATGGTAATTATCTATCGTAGTGACATACAGGAAGTCAATCGCGTCCAAAATTTGCTGAATCTTTGCACCGAAGTCTTGCTCGCGGACGCCGCGCTCGTGAACAAAGTAGGAGATGAACCGCATCACTCCGTTCAACCCCAATCTCCCACGTTTCAATATTTTTGCAGTCTCTTCGACCGACATATTCCATCCGAGTGCGCGATGGAACAGGGGATTTAACTGTTCGTAAACCTCAATCGCAGCTACTTCTGGGGCCAAATAAGAGGCCGGGTCGCGTCCGAACACCGCTAGTGCATCCACTTCTGTTGCTTCTTTAACCATGGACGGAAGAGTCTTTATCCGGGCCTTCAGTCGCGCAAGAAGGCTGACCGGCGCAGACGGAGAAGAACCTGATTTCGATAGAACAGAAGGTTGATGGGTGGGAAGGGAGATGTCGGGCACCGGAAATGAGGTAATGGGAAGATGGATGGGAGGATGGATGAGTGTCGGCGCTGCCACTGTCGAGGGTACGAGGGTAGGTTTGGGGCGAAGCCATCCGAATATTTTTGAATCTTTCAGAGGCTTTTGGCTTTTCTTTTTTGAGCTTCTCTGCAGATGTTACTATCCTTGTGTCGCTTGAGTAGGTTCTGTACGCCGCTGGGGCCGCAGTGCACGCGTTCTTTGCAGTCGGGGCAAATGGCATAACCCTCGTCGTCGACGACGGGCGGCACGGGGGCCGGCTCTGGCTCGGGGGGGCTATCCATATCAAATCATTGAACACTCTTACATGACGGAAGCTTACGTATCAGAAGGGACATGGATGCTTCTTCGCTCCAGACGTATGTACCTGGGTAAGACGGGCAAAGAAAATTGCTCTTGACACTTGCTTGACACGATCACACATCCGGATCAGTTTCCCTATACGGATACACTCTCCCCAAAGCGCAACAGAGCGCAATTCAGGGACACAAAAGTGGGTCATGGCGAATCTGGCCTCCGACCTCTCACCGATTTGGCGCTGATTTGAGGTTTTTTTTTTTTTTTTTTCTGGCCTGGCGGCCGGACTAACTAACCGGCCCTTGGTCGCCGGTTTCACCGGTACCCCCCTTGGTAGCCCTCTGTATTTTGGTAAACCCTGGGGCACCCTAGCCCTCGATGATTGGATCAGTTTTCATTGGTCAAAGTCCTTGGTCCAACGGAGAGCAAATACAGGGGTAGTGGACATGCCTGCAGCTTGACTGAGGCTATGGGAGCGGACGTACGGCTAGCCAGAGCTTCTGCTTTAGGGGGAGAAATTTCAATCGGTGCTGAGGTGAACAGAGAATCAGAAAGGATCAACCAGCATAACTTGCGGAATTCAACGCGTGAACGAGGACGGGTTGGCGAATATATTACGGCGGGGTTTCCCCTAGGAAGAATGGTCCAATGTCATCAAGGCGGCCATTTGATGATTGAGGTCTTTGTGTGAGAATGATTCGCCTTGTTCTGGTAGGTGAACTGGAATGAGAGCGCAAGTAAAACAAAACGTACCGGTTGTCGACTTGTCGTCGAATATGAATTCACTCGCTTCGAGAACGTTTCGGAAACGATATTAGGCCAGTGTTTATAGCCCGAAAATACTAGATTAAGGACATACCTTGTGCGTTCCCTTGGAGCCTACAAGAGAGGCAGGCTCAGACTCGAGGTTTTCATCGCCTAGATGCCCGACAGCGAATAAAAACTGATGTCTGTGCCCGGTTGTTATTGTTGAAGGTTTCTCACATGAAATCGGCGGTAGAAGATATAGGAACTGTTGGAACAGTATATATTTGACTAACGCAAAGATAGTAGAAATATAAGTGAAGGATAATAACCTACCTCTTTGACGATGGTAGACACTGAACTGATGAAATAAGTATCAGTGTGAAGACCGTATGTGAAATCAGGCAGCAATGAATTCGGTCTTCCGAGCTGTGGAACAGTTTGGAAAGGAAGCTAGCGAGTGAACCAATGGGCGCAATGAACAAGGTAGTGTACGTTGTGCTGACTCGACACCGGATGTGAATTTGAAGTCAACGGTGTCTCTGAATGAGCGTATGTTCCCGTCAGGTGAGACAACCTTTGAACTCATCCGGTAGTTGTCCCTCGAGTTGATTTGAAACTCATGTCAGATCATGTTTGCTTCCCAAAATGGTTAAACTTGTTCTTCAGTGTCCCACTGCAGACAAATCGGTTAGAGGGACTTTATAAAGTCAACCATGGTGTTTCAACCGTAGGAAGGTCGCGGCAGAATATTATAATACGTGTTCGCAGTGGTTCAACCCTTTTCGATTTAAGATCCGATAGATTGAGCGAGCTGTGTTCAAACTGCCATACTCTCGTCGAAAATTCCTAGAACTATTGATTTGAAGTCAAAATAGGTTTTATAACTCGATGGCATCTCAAACTGAGGAGAAGTTGGAGGCCGATGCTTCTGGTTTGCTGTTAGCTGACACTCAAGTCTCATGCAGCTCATAAACGTTGGGCAGACCCAGCAGAGCGCGGCCTTCGGTGTCGGAGTAATCGGTGGAGCTCACTGGTGGCACCCAGTGGTCGAGTTGTAGGCGGCATAGTCCTTCAAACCGTCAACGTCACTTGCCGCTTCGACCCAGCTGTCAGATATGAACGTGTTGGACAGCCACGGGTACTCCCGGAAAAGCCATGTGTGGGTGAACTGCTCAGAGGCATTGAGTTGAGCCATGAGCCACCGCCGTCGTAAAGGGTGGGAAAGACAAATGTAAGGCTGTGCATGTCTTGCGCACGTAGGACTTCGGATACATCTGACGGCAATGATCGCCGATTGATCGCTCGTAAAAAGGGGTTCATGTGGTAAGGTCATCGTGGGGCATCACTAATCACGTTTACGCATCTGGCACCCGGTGACTGTACTGAATTACGCAAAACGTATTTGTTCCTTGTTTACTGATTGGACCCAAACACGAGCATGGCTGGGGAGCCTAACCTAAAGGTTAAGCAATTACATGCATGCCGAATTGAGTGTCTGACGGGCTTGGAGCGGGTGTTTCTTCTGTGTCCTAGTTCAGTTACAGCACTGCGGAATGTGAACGCGCTCTCGAGGCGATGTGCTGGAGGGGGGGAAGGAGGAGGGGATGTGGGTGGTAGCAGGAAAAAAAAGGCGGGAGCGCCAGATTAAACACCACGTGTCCTGTGCCAAGCCAAAAACAGCAACACAGATGCATTCGCATCAAGCCAGATGCATTAACCGTTCTTTAACGATTACCTTCGCGATTCTTTGTATGTCTTTGCTCTCATCCCCATCTATTCTATCCCCTTTCCTCCTGCTCTCTCGTCGCCCTCCATCCTCGACGCCCAACGGCTTCTGCGCAGTTCAATTCCACACTCAGATACCCCATGCGGCTGAACAGCTGACCTGCGCAGTTTCTTCTTGACAGGCTGTATTTGATCGCAGTTGCATTTGCCTACGGCGCAGCCCAATCCGATTTTTATTAGGCCGAGAGGCCACATAGTCCCGGAAGATTCTTAAGACATAAAGGCCCCATTTACCTTCTTTCGGACTGGCAATCTTTCTCCCAGTTCTCTCCCGGCATAAATCATGCTGAGCATAATTATTATCCTGAGTCTTATCCTGGACGATTCTTCTGGAACATGTGATATCTTGGGTCTTCAAAACTCGCCGTTGCTCAAAGATCCTGGCTACTCTGGGTTGTATCAAACTTCTCTGCTCGGTTGGCTCTCACTGGGATTGTGACGACGATTTTTGTGCCAAAACCAGTCGTCTAAAGCTGCTCCGTTCGTCGGAGTTTCCTGTGGTGACCATCATTTCCCGCTCGCAAATATTTCTGGCTCTTCTGATCCATCCCCTCGGAATAACGGCAACTCACGAAGCAATGCTTCGAATATCCAATCGAAATTGCTCTTCTCCCGCTGGTTTAGTGCTTCAATTTATATCATTTTCGCGCTGTGAGTGTACTAAACGGCCTGCCGTGATCGGTGCAAACCATTCTACCACAGTGCTTCAAGGGCGGGAAGCAAATGTCACTCTCTTGAAGTACGCAGACTGAAGTACGTGCAGGTTTATTGTTGGTTCGCAATAAGTGATTCGTGTTCTATTCCGATATTCAATTCATGATTGTCTGAATTCAATGACCATAAACGTTTGACTGTTATGAAGTATGTCTATCATGTTTTGTTACGACACTCAGATTCCGGAGCGAAGCGGAGGCGGGTCTTGTTCGGCTGAATGCATCTCTTCTCAGCCGAATGCATCTGAACACCCTCGGACTGTGCACTCTCCGTTCCTTTACGCTTCACCTTCCTTTTTCGGGTTTTCTACATGTTGAAGCAACTGTGAACCAAGTGCTGCGCCCGTGATTGCCGTTCTTTTCGAACTGCGAACTACTGCGAACCATCAAATACATTCCGAATTGGGTCCTTGCAGCTGTACAGATGAGTCTCGTGAGTTCATAACTCTCCATAAACACTCGATTCGGGCACAACTGTCCCACTGCAAGCGCACATTGGTCATCCTGCGGCGACGTAGGGATTGGCCTTATCAGCCCCCATAATCCCCCATTCCTTTGCAGCCTCCTTTCACGGTCCCTTTCACCTCAAGCTCTGTATTTTGATCCCTGTTTTCTCCATTGGTTGACATCAAACATTCAATTGACGGTGCAACACAAGTGCGTTCAAGGCTGCTATGGAATTACTACAATCACTGTGCTCATTTATCGTCCGGCCATCTGCTCCTCAAAACAGAACAAGGATCAGGACTCACAACAACACCACAGCTCTGAACGACTCAAGATTTTCCTGCCTCAACGACGACACAGGTTGGGTCTCAAATTCGACTCAGGTCTCAAGCCTATCCCTGGGCCGGTTCAACCAGACACACTTCAACAAATCAACGAAAGGCATAATCCAAGCAATAATCTCGCGATTCAATCCTTCGTTCTCTCCTTTTCGCTGCTGGAGCATGGTACGCCCACAATTCCATCACATCTCGAAGTTTTTTCCCATATGGGCGACTGCTCGCTGTTACCTGTTCCTGCTCATAATATGCAGCATCAACAAAGGTGAAGGTGCTTTGTAGGAGTACTTTGGGCTGACGTGCCTGGGTGACGCCAGCAACGGTGCGTTCAGTGTATTCTTTACAAAATTCCTTTCAATCTGATTCCCAACGATAGGGGCGAGGAATGGAGTGTGAACATCAAGGTATGGGTCAACGTCCCTGGTGGGCATTCAACCATTCAGTACGTCTATTTGTATGTGGCTTCCCCAGGCCCGTCTATCCCTCATCGTCATTCTGTTACTGTTCTACCTTCCCATCACATTCATTTATCCCCAGCATACCTCGTAATCGGCCTCCTCTCCATAGTTTAGCCGCGATTGAGAGACATCCCTCGCATGTTACGCTCTCGCCCACGAACCCCTTTTCGGGATTCACCATTTCTTGGTGGAGTACGGCCCCGGGTCGATTGATGAGGAGCTTGAGCACGCGCAAGTGGCCGTGGGTCCGTCGCTTGGGTGGCTTCCAGCGGACCGGTTCCGGATGATGCGGTGGGCGTATTACTCTGCTCGTTATATGACGTATTATTCATTGATTTGTTTCGAGACAGCTGCCTCTCTGCCTCTCAAAGACACAGGTATCGGTGCGTATTTAAAATCCATTAGCGACTCAAATATCTCAGTTGCTCAGGCGCGTATATAGCATTCGATGACGAGCCGTTTACGGGATGCGACGAGCTACGTTGTGGCAGTGCAGGCTGCACTTCCCCATAGGGAGGCGAGCGGTTGTTTGTAAAAGCATCAGTAGATACAAACACACATCATCCTTGCTTCTCGCCTTCGTGCATTCAGAACCCGTTCCGAGACTTCGCCCACAGCCAACACCGTTCCCCGCCGTCCCCTGCCGATTCCGACCAGAGGCTACGCCTCCATCTGGTGACAGCAGCGCGGTTCTGTACCACCAACACACCGACTCTAATCTACGCGCTCAGGGGAATGCCACCAGTGCGGCCAAATCAGCCACTTCTTTGACAAGTGCAATGCAGCAGCGGAGCGGCGCGTTCCCGAGGTGGAAATGAGGTGGCGCAGGATTGTGCAATCGATCATCAGCCGCATCGCGTGGGAGCAGCGCAACCCGACGGCTGTCAATATTGTGGCAGACGCAGGTGACGACGGGCAGGACGACGTCTTCGGTGCGTTCAGGTCAGCGGAATACGACCAGAACGTCCATCGAGGAGTTCCTCGCCCAGGGAAAAGGCCAAGGGCCGTCCGTTTGAGCACATGCGAGACGGCCCCAAACCAGCGAGAAGCAGGAGGAGTGAGGGTCCCCACACGCGAGGAGGAATTGCGTGGGGGACGTAGCGCCCAAATCTCACACACACGCCCCGGGTCACGAAGGAGCGCCACTGCCAGGAGACAGTGCAGCGGTTATCCCAGATATCCATGTACACAACTACTCTCAATCTCAAATTATTGACCTGTATAGTGTGGGCGAGCGTGAGGGAAAGCAAAGAAGTGTGCCATTCATCCAGGATGTGCTACTACAGAGGGAC
Source organism: Mycena olivaceomarginata (assembly GCA_029378375.1). NCBI lineage: Eukaryota > Fungi > Basidiomycota > Agaricomycetes > Agaricales > Mycenaceae > Mycena > Mycena olivaceomarginata. The sequence continues at coordinate 36,609 of JARKIC010002887.1, forward strand.
GGTGGAGAGAAGGTCGGGATGAGAGCGGTGGTAGACGACGGTGCGATGGCGAACACGCTCGATGTGGACATGTATGAGGCGGCCAAGGCGATGCTCGGCGAGCTATCTTGGTCCTCCCGTGTGGCTCCGCATGGCGAACAGCGACCTCGTGCCGGTAATAGGGTCATGGAGCGGGGAGGTCAGCTTGGGGGGCGTCGGGAGACGCGGGCTACTGGAGGTGTTTCCCGAGCGGCAGTGCGTGGGCAATGCTGCTCGGGAAACCGTTGCTTGAGTCGTTCGGAGCGTGGCACGGCTACGAAGAAGACATCATCGTGCTACGTGCCGACAATGGCGGAACGGTACAGGTCAGAAACGCACACCGCAGAGCACCCCGGAATCACCCAGACTCTGTCATGGTGGTGACAGAGGCTGCATCGCACGAGACCTTCACGGGAGGCAGTCGCGCGCCTCCTGTGAGGGCAAGCACCCTCTCTAGCCGTTAACATGCGCATAGAACGGATTGACCAGCCCTTGTTACAGAGATCGGCACGCAGGTGGCAGGAGGAGACGATTCACGCACGAGCGGATGGTGGAGGGCACCGAGCCCAAGTTCAACCAGCGTAGTGGCTGCACGCGGAACCATCATGGGGGGAGACAACGCAACCCCCACGAGGCGAGTACCCGATTCCGCTAAGCCCGCTCTTGGAAACGCGGATAAGCACTCTACCACAGGCATGGAGACAGCCATTACACACGGAGAAGCACATCGGACACCAACGACAACAGCACTACGGTGCTGGAGCGCAGGACCAGTGGGGACGGTGAAACGGTGCACTAGGGTGCGGCCGTGAAATCTAATGGATTGACTAGTGAGAAAAGCGAACTAGTCACTCTACTCAAACCAACCAAAACCAAAACAAATCACTATCCTAATCCTATACTCATGTGTGTGTGTTCGGGGAGGTAGAGTATTGTATCACCCGTCAAAAGGGTGTGCAAGGTTGGGATAAGGCTTTGTTTCAATAGCAACTATGCGGTTTAAGCACGGTTATGCTAGGGTAGTAGGGACTTCACACCAACAGGATATCAAGACTCAAGTAAACTTTAGACTGTTCAGAGCTTTCAGTTTCTTTGTGAGCGGCAGAAACCTAGCACTACTGGCAGCTAGCCAAGCAGCAGAAGGTAGGGCAGACTATCAACAGACAGACACTACTTCAATATCAACCAACACTACACAAACGGCGGCGGTTTTCAACGAAACGGGGCGGTTACACAGAAGGTGGACGCTGGGCTAAGGCGCGGACAGTTACACTGAAGGCAGCAGTTTCACTTCACTAGCACAAACTAGCCTTTAGTCCTGGAGGCCTAAAGCGCTACTACAGGAGGCAAGAGAGTGTCGATTTACACAACAAGTCTTAGTCCTGGAGGCCTAAAGCGCTGCTACAGGAGACGGGTTGGTGCAGGTTGAGCGGGGCTCTTATATCAATACAATTGGTAGTCTTTTCGACGTCCCCGTATCTCTTAGTCTTTTCTGTGTGCGTCTGCAAAATATATCTGATGTCTTGTCACAAATCTAGAGTCTACTATATTGCCCGTATATCTGGGGGATAGTTTACTGGCTAATACAGAGTACACAACTGCTTTTATACATTTCAGAGAGAAGTAAAGGAGATAGACGGAATGGATAGGAACAGTAAAGGGTGGGAGCCCGAGTAGTGAATGGCCAATGGCGTAGAAGGCATTCTCAACCATGGTATTATGACCTGCTACCGGGGCTAGTCCACATGTATTTCTCTAGCACGCCATAAGACGTGCTTAGTTGTCTTGGTTTCCATCTTTCTGACTGAGCGAGTCAGCCTTAGTCATTTCTGACTGAGTGAGTCAGCCTTAGTTGCCTTGGTTTCCATCTTTCTGACTGAGTGAGTCAGCCTTAGTCATTTCTGTTAAGTCCTATTCCACTTCTGTGCCAGTCCCGCACTTCACAAGTCCAGTAGAACCTGTACTAAGTATCCAGCAGCTTGATAATATATCCAGCGGCCCGATACCGTGTTCCAGTAACTATCTGGCGGCCCGATACTGGACTGTCAATCTTCATCATTCATATCAGCTAGCCTTGATGCGAAGATCACATCTTTCCAGCACCTAGATCTGCCCGATGCAGTACTAGTCATATCCCATGACACTGGCTTGAACCCAGTAGCACGTCTTCTGCTCAATCTAATCAGTTAAGGCGCCACTAGATATCCAGCGGCTAGATAAATGTGTCCAGCGGCCTGATATATCTAATGGCCCGATAAATTGTCCAGCGGCTCGATGCATTACTGCCTTTAATACCGACCACCAAAGTCATGGAATGACTCTATAAGTATCTGGCAGCTCGATCCAGTATCCAGCGGCTTGATAAAACATCCAGCAGCTTGATAGCAGGCAGCATTACTAAGCCAGCCCTAAAGTCATTCCACTGACTCCAACTTCATCTATCTGACTCCAACTTCATCTGTAATCATCTTCAGTAGTCGTCAGACCATTCAGAGACCGCCTGAAGCGGTAAGCCAAGAATCCCGAGTAGTTCCCTGTTATTTCACCTCCAGCACGTAAAACAGTGGTTTACCACCACTGTCTATAGCTCAGTGTTGAATCTCATAGTCAGGCCGCAACAGCCCTCTTGGGCTGCCTTGTCAAGTCTACTCAACTCTTCATAATTGGGTTTGTTACACTGACTTTCGGCCATCAATAGTGTAGCATACCACCCCAGGGAGGGTGTACGCTCATAACTAATGCCTCACTTTCTGCCCACTAATAGGTTCAAAATGAAATAAAAACTGGTGTTTTCATGCGTGTTTTGGTACACGCCCTATCAACGGGAGGCAGCAGCGAGAAGGCCGCCGCGAGTGCGCAAGGAAGCGGGTGATGGCTCGTCTCCTAAAACAACAGCAGGGTGCCGCTACAACACCGAGCAAGACGTCAAACAGCAACATAGGCACAAAGTGGCAGTGGGGGAGGAGGTACGGTGATCGGTGCACGAGGGGAGCGCAAGGGCAAAGCCAAGTGCGCTGAGACGGAAGGAGATAGCGGCGAGGCATGAGGAACGGCAGCGACGGGGTGAGGAGTTGGAGCGCGATGAGATGATGGAGCAGAGGAAGGTAGCAGCGGAGGGAAGGAGCAAGTTGCAGCGCTGGTGGGCGAGATGGGCGTGCCAAGGGTGAGGGTCATGAAGGAGCAGAGGAGAGAGTGGCGGAGGATGAAGAGATTCGATGGAGCTACCGCGAGCGGTCATGTGCTCCTGCGTGCAACACACTCAGAGGGGGATTTGCGAGCCCCCTCGAGGGAAGTCCACCCCACATCAATGCCAGTCGCATTTAACATCACTGACACCAATGGCGATAGAAAAACCCCGACGGCCGCACAGCCGGCGGCTGATGGCTGAAGAACTTTGTCGTGACAGACGCAAAGATACTGGAGTCCATGACTCCCTGCGCGCAAACTTCTGAAGGGGCCTCGCGAACCCCTTCCAGGGCAGTACCATTCACCTACGCGCAGAGGCCGACACCGTTTGTTGACGCCCACATTGACAGTCCTGCTTCCACACCTCTGCGACGGAGTGCCAAACTTAGGGGAACCAGCGCAAGACTGGTCGGAAATATGGCAGCTCGACGATGGCGCGGGAGACTCACGGGGACGATCCAGGGATCGAGCAGCCGGAGGCTGCAGGCACTGTCATATACATCCCTCTTCACGAGAAGACAAATCCTCGTGACTGTCGCCAAATGGCAGAGGTCAAGCGGCGTATCATGGTGGGGAAGGAGCTCTCACCAGGTGAACGGGAGCAGGTGGATGCGCTACTGGATGAGTTCGTCGATGTCTTCAGACTGCCGATGACGAAGTCTACGCAGTTCCCAGGGCGGAGCATCGGCTCAACATGCCAAAGGGCATGACCTTCAAGACGAAGGTCAACCAGCGTCCCTTGAGCCCCCCACAGCGTGTCTTCTTCAACAGGGTGATTGATGAGATGCTCGGCGCCGGGGTCATACACCCAATTAACCCCGCGGACGTTAAATGCTGTGGTTCCACAACACTTGCCCAGAAAGCACACAATGGCGGAGGGCTTTCGATCGAGGAGTTGCCAACGACGCGTTGACAATCAGTGCAGTTGCAGCCGGCTTTGAATCGGCGTTCCACACGGAATTCGAGGGTACCGCACACACACCCCGCTATCTGACCCACCCACAGAACAAAAGTGGCGAGTTTGCCAAAGCTTCAAAGCACTCAACGACGTGACAAAGTCGCGGCGCTTCTGCAGGGCGACATTCGGGAAAAGCAACAGTGACTCAGCGGCCACCGCTGGTCCACACCTTCGACTTCGCGTCCGGCTTCTATGCGTGCACGATACGCGACGAGGACCAGCCCTACGTATGCTTCTACGTGGAGGGCAAGAGGATACTTTTGCTACCAATGGATGCCATTTGGGCTTACCGTGCGCCGTCCACATTCGCGAATATGACCGCCACGGAGCTAGGGGACCTCGTGGGCAACCTCTTCAAGTTGTTTGTGGATGACGGTGGCCTGGCTGCCGACGACTTTGGAACGTCGCTGACAGATTTTGTGCACGCTGTTCACTCGCTGTCGGGAACGGGAAGCTGACGCTTTCTGTGGCAAAATGCCAATTCTTCGTGACGGAGGCGACGTTTGCAGGAGGGCACGTCAGTCCAGAAGGCATCAAGCCGGACTTGACGAAGCTCACAGGGTTGGTCGACTGGGAGACGCCGAGGGAACCTCCAAAACCTCGGCGCCTTTCTCGGTCTGACCGGGTACTTCTGTAACCTCATTAAAGGGTACGCGAAGAATGGCCCAGCCCCTGACGGATTTAATTCGCGAGAGGCGGAGATCCCACGGAAGAAGGGCAAGGGTACATACCGCGCGCGATGAGGGGCCACGTGCTCACCACCAAGTGGGGTGCGAAGGAGCACCGTGCCTTCCTTGCCCTAAAAATTGCGCTGACGCAGGAGCCCATCCTCAAAGGACCAAAATTCGACGGCACACCATTCCATCGTTACCACCGACAGCAGCAAGTACGGCTTCGCTGGGATGCTGTCGCAGTGGCACACGACCACGGACGCGGATAGGAAAACCATGCGGCGCTTACACCCCGTCGGGTTCGTGTCCAAGCGCACATCTATGTCCGAGGAGAGGCATAAGCCCTTCCTCCTCGAGTTTGCGGCACTGAAGTACAGCCTCGACAAATTCGCGGAATGTGGTCTGGGGTTTTCCGGTGGAACTCGAAACCGACTGTCAGGCCCTGCGAGACCACCTACTCAGCGACAGGCTCAACCGCTATGCACGTGCGCTGGCGCGAGTCATTACGGACCACCAGATCGTTGATGTTCGCCACCGCTTGGGCAAGAGCAATTGTTTGTCGCCGACGGGCTTAGTCGCAAGTTCGTTGGAGTGCCGCTGGTAAAAAGGGGACGCCATGAATGGCAGTCTGTGAAGACTGGGAGGAACACACTGGACTGACACCTGAGCATATAGGAACTTCGCGAAGTGTCCCGGGTATACCCCAAGAGTTCTTCGTGAAGTTTCTGGGGTAGCATAAAAGTGGTTTCCGACGGGTCGCGGGGCTTATGGGCGGCATTCCGGCGCTGTCGTAGCCATCAATACTTGCTTCACCGGCCATACGGCAATTTATTGGATCAATTCCGAGTTGCAGCGGACTCGCCAGCATCTCGGTAGATATAGCCTAATTGAGAAATAAAAGAACAAAATCACAAAATCCCGTACGCCCGCACTCTTCACCACCACCCCTCCCCCGCCCTGCTTGAGAAGCCTCCATCCTTCTGCATGCTAATCTTCGCACGCATGCGGCCCGCCCGCCTTCCCACCCGCATTTTCGAAATCGGGGGCGCGCTTGCAGCGAGCGGGTAGTAGATCCCCGCACGCCCACGCTCTGCACCACCCCCTCCCGCCCTGCTGGGTAACCCTCTATCCCTCCTGCATGCCAAATCTTCGCGCCCGCACGTGTCCCGCCCGCTGTTTTCCACCGTTCCCCCCGCCCGCATTTTGCAGCGATGTGGGTAAATACGCCGCATTTTCCGAAAACGGGGGGTTCGCGCGCAGCGAGGCGGGCGGGCAGGCGGGCGGGCGGAAGCGATGAGATAGGGCTGGCGGGGCACGCTTGCGGCCTGAGGCCCACCACAAGGTCAGCCCGAGCCCGCAACGGCGGGGGCACCACCCGCAACGGGGATCCCGCCCTCTCGCCCCCGCCGCCCGCACCGCCGCCCTGCTCTAATGGGGGAGTTGGGCACCATGAGGGAGCGGTGGGGAGTGGGGGCCCGCTTCTGTGACGCCCTGTGTCTGGTTCCGTTGCCGCACGCTGATAAGCCAGTAATTGGGCCATGGTTAGATACACGTAATTTTGCGTGTTTCTGATCGTGCTCATTGCTGAAAACTGTGTTTCTATACAACAGTACTGGTTCCTGGTAGCTGTTGGGCGAACCACAGAGAAACGGGTGGACGTTCTAAGGAATTAGAAAGTCCATTGGCTAGTCCGCCCTGAAAAACTGTAAGGGAAACGTGCAGCCAGATAATAGTCAAGACTTCTTTTGACTTGTTTCCAACATTCACTTAAAACAACGGAAAACGGGTCAAAGGAACGGGAGTTGGCAATGTGTTGTGTTGTGTTGAGACGCTAGGGGAGGACATGTTCGGTCACGAGTGTTTCGGTTGCCAGAGTTTGCCGGTTTCCATCGGATGCGGATACACCGAACAGGTGGTCGGCTATCCTGTGGACCGGATCACAACTCTAAAGGCGGTTCTAAGGTTCTTTCTCAAGAACCCTTTCTGGAAACCCCAGAGAAACGGGTATTCTACCGAGACCTACAAAGGAGTACTATCAAGTTCCGTACTTGGAACCAAGGGGAAACTTGAGTTGAAGCGGAAACAGGTCGAACGAGATGCAGTGCCGATCT